>JALXJV020000011.1:7864853-7976624 GCA_024633595.2 Lepomis macrochirus | reverse complement strand
GCGGACAGATGATGCAGCTGTGCGACACGCGTCGTCTTTAACTGGCGATCAGCTTTAAAGCCAGCGCTCGAGGAAGGACGTCTCCTTTCCTTAAAGGCCGTTTCCTCCGCTCCTCCGGCTCCAGGAGAGGTGGGAGGGACTAAGACAGCGCCCGAGGGATGGAGGAGGCACAAATGTGGGAAATGAGGAAGGCCCGAGGTGGAGCGGTCAGCTGCTTCAGGGAGCCAGTGAAAGAGACGCAGGGCGAAGTCTCACTTCTCTTAATCGCATCCTCGCTTCCTTCACTTGTGTCTGTTCCTCTCCGAGGGAACCGAGCGAGAGAGGAGTCGAGGAGACGTCCTTTCCTCGAGCGCCACGTGAAGCTGACGTCCGCTGGCGGGCGGCGGCGCATCGCAGCTGGATCAGCTGTCAGTCAGCTTTAACAGCTGGAGAGACTTTGGATGGAGTTTGTGTCTGCACACAGCTGCAATGTGCTGATCCTAATAAAGGCTCTCATGTTTTCTCTCTGTTACCTGTTGAACAAACAGCTGCACATGAAGAACAGCCTGCGTTCTGTGTTTCTACTGAGCCGCTTCTCATCTCAGGGAGTCAAACAGGCTGCTGACGCTCTGTCAGGCTTTCTCAAAGCGTAGAGGCCTGTCTGCTGCCCTGAGATCAGAACCTGTTGGTTACTGTTTATTGGCACCACATCATCTCTATTGGCAGAAGGCCTTTATGTTATTGATTGATTATCTGCATTGATGTTATGATTGTGTAGCCTATTAAATAAGCCAGTACGTGATCACGCTGTCTTTTGATTTCTTAGGCTGAATGTAGAATATTGAAACGATCTGAGCCGACTTTAGCTCAGTTTGAGGCTTTCTGTTTATTTCACCTTCTGATATCCTTCGATCACGTCGCCACGTCGCTTTGTTTCCCTTTTTTTAGCTTTCATTCACATATTTAACCGTCTGATTTTACTGACGTAGCAGTTTGGCGACTTGTTTAGTCCGACCCTCCCTCGTTTCCTACGTTTTATTGTCGTCTCTTGGATCAAACACTCAGGAATGATCAGCCTCATGTGACTGAGTGGAAATGACCTGAAATGATGTAAAAAGTGTTTCCTGCTGACGGACACGTCTCCGACTCTCTGACTCTCCACAATAAAAGGAAACGGGAGAAATCTGCTTTAACAGGGTAGAGTGGGCTAAGACGCCCCCCCCCCTCTATTTTCTGACACATTAAAAACATTTTATAGATTTTTTTGTATCTTTAAGAAGACTATGCTGAGGGCAACATATTTCAAAATAAAATAAAAAGCTACAGGTGACAAATTATTTAGTCATTTTCCACATGGGGTAAGATTTCTGATAGTGAAGCTGCTGGTTGGCTAAAGGGTCCAGTGTCTAAATAAAATCTAACTTACAGGTGATCAACCATAAAGGCCCAGCGACCGGAGCGTCTTACCCCAAACATGCTAATCTAGCATTTTACTACTTTAACCAGAAACTATAAAAATCTTTCACATAACTTGGCCCGACCTCTTTGTTTGGACTTTAAAACCAAAGGTTCTCTGCGGTGCAGACAGATCTATGCTAACTGAATGTGAAGCTGCAGATAACTTGCTTACATGTTGAACTTCTTAACTAAACAGATGTGCTGTTTAAACACACTAACGCAGCTCATTGAGCATGTCACGATCCTGTTCTTTGTGTTTCTGTTGGGGGGTTTGGGTTTTAGTTTTTGTCATTAGTCTTAGTTTCTTGTGTACATTAGTTTGGTTTTGTCTTCTGTACTCTGTGTTCTAGTATCTTGTTACCTGTGTTTTCCTTGTGATCCCTGCATGTGTGTCTGTGTCACGCCTCGCTTACTCTGATTCCTGTCACCTGTGTTGCTCCCGCCCTGCTCGTTACCCTTGTGTGTATATATATACCTGGTGTTTCTGTCTTGTCTTTGTCGGATCATTGTTCTGTTGTTCATGTTCATGTCCTGGTGTTCGTAGCTTGTGCTCTGTGTCCTATGTCCGGTCTCCCTTCAGTATTTGGATTCCCTGTCTTTTTGGATTTTGTATTTTGGTTCTGGACTTTGCTTAATCAGCCACCAGTAAGTGTGCTCGCCTTTTGTTGCCTTTTGTTTTAGTTAATAAAATTATTGAACTGTTCCTGCTGGCTTTTCGTGTCCTGCATTTGGGTCCTCACCTGCTCTACTCCTGAACCACGCACGCCTTAAACGTGACAGAGCATCTTTGTGTGACGTATATCTGACCGATCAGACGCGTTCAGAGTCACAGTTCTGGCTCAGATAACTCGCCGGGCCTGAGGTGTGAGCGTCGCCGGCCCGTTTGTTGCATTTCACACACTTAAACCACGTCTCCTTTGGAACGCCGTGTGAAAACGGCTCCACGTAGACGAGGCCAAAAGAGACGTCGGCGCTGATGTCAGAATCCTCAGCTGTGCTTCTGATTGGTTTGTTCTTCAGCCTTTAACATGATGTCAGCTGGCGTTCTGTCGTTCTCTGTATTCTGCTCAGAATTTTCTTCCTTTGTCATAGAGCCTCTAGTGTTGGAGTTATGAGCAGTGTGACAACTTACCCCCGCTCTCCCCTACATCTGTTTACTAAAGAATCCGGATCAGAAATACTTTGTTGATCCCAGAGGGGAAACTCTTTGTTCAACTGTTCACTTGCACATCAAGGTATTAGGAATAAAACGATGATAGAAATGTTGAAATAGAAAATATAAATGAGTGTGGATATGTACAGTATTTTACAGTATTAACAGACAAGTTCTGATGAACGGCAGCAGTGAATAAGTCGTAATAATAAGTTCTGGGAGAGTTGATGTGGACGTGAGTACAGATCCTTGAAAATCCTTAAAAACTACAGTAGTAGGAGGAACCAGAGTGCTGAAGCAGAAAATCCTGAACATAGAATATTAAAATAGATAATACTGCACAGGATGTGAAGTACTGCAGTAAAAAAGAGTCTGTGTGTCTGACTCTCATGGAGCGGGGGGGAGACATTGTCCAAGATGACACGTTGCTTGGACAGCGTCTTCCGACAGAGAGTCCAGCTCCGCCCCCACAACGTCACTGACCTTGGATCAGTCTGTCGCTGCCCCAGCATGCAACAGCAAACAGGACGGCACTGGCCAGCACAGACTCATAAATCCTCCTCAGCAGATGCTGGAGGACCTCCGCCTCCTCAGAAAACAGAGACGGCTCCGGCCCTTCCTGCAGAGGGCTCCGATGTTCTCGGTCCGGTTTATTGTCCAGGTCCTTGTAGTCCTCCGCAGTGTCCACACTGACCCCCTGGATGGAAACAGGGCTCACTTGTGCCTCGGCTCTCCTCAGCTCCACAACCAGCTCCTTAGTCTTTGTCCCACTGAGCTGCAGACGGTTCTGATCGCACCATGAGACAAAGACACCCACCACAGGAAGTCTCCAGTTTTTACCACCAAGAGCTCATCACACTGTAAAGGAGCTACTGTTGCTTTAATTCACTGTATTAACGTCCATTTGATTAGAACATATTACATTTCTAACAGCTGTGTTTAGAGCAGCCTGGTTCTGACTGCTGCTCTTATTTTTACTTTGTACACTAACTCTTGTGTAACTGTTGTGTAAAGTGCTGCATAAATCAAATGTGCTGTTATAATCTGCCTCTGTTGATTTGACTTTATGGCCTTTCTCTTTACTTCAGCAAAGGATCTGGGTTTATTCTTTTATTTTGAAAATCAGCAGGAAGCCGTCGGTGTCAGCATCAGATCCAGCCGGAGCGCAGCAGCAGAGCCTGTATGTGAGGATGAACCTGTTTAAGTTTCGGGATGTTTCACCTCAGACTCATCTCCTGTTAGCCGAGAATGCTAAAGTTAGCGTAGCTTGTTAGCTGCGTGTCTGTAACGGAGTGTGTCCGGAGGAAAAGCTGCTGGAAACATGTCTGAAGTCCAAACGCTGAGAGCTTTTGTCCAGCAGCGACTAAGTGCGGCTGCTGAAGAGATATTTGAGCTGTTTGAAAGAACGATAGCAGAGTACGAGGAGGAACTTTGTGGACAACGCAAACTACTGGACGCTGTTTTCAAGCCTGAAGCAGGTTTGTACACTTTACTGCTTCTTCTCCCTTTAAAGCGCCTTTACTGCAGTAAAAGTACTAACAGCACTCTGTGAACAGACTTTAGCCGGGATGGTGGAAAGGGTTAGTAGACAGGAGGCAGAGCAGCGAGTTAATAAGAAGCTGCTCAGAGAGAAGAGGATGGAGTTTGACTGACAGCAGCTACAAGTGCTGCAGAGGATGGAAGAAGGGATGAAGGAAGGAAACGAGAAAAGGCTCATTTCTGAGCATTTGAAAGTCTTGTACAGGCCAAAAGTGTGAAGAAATGAACTTTAACCAGCCACAACTTGCAGCTCAATAAGTGTGTGTTTTTTGAAGCTGAAGCAAATGTTGTCTTTCCCCTTTAGAAGAGAGATAGAAAACTTTATTGTCACAGCGAAAATGTCCAAAGTGCCTCATTCCTAGATCTAACTTTTTTAAAACAAGAGGCAGAAAATAAATAGTGTCAAAATAATGTAAACTAAATAAAGAGCCTGAACAGACGTTCATATAACGTACACAGTCACACTTATTGCAGCGACCCTTCACTCAGAATAGTTCACTTTAGCAGCGTTGATTATTGCAGACGGGTAAAAGCTGTTTTTGAGTCTGCTTGTTTTTGCCCTGATGGATCTGGACCGTCTGCCTGATGGTCCCAGTTGGAACAGGGGGCGGCCTGGATGAGAGGCGTCTTTTAGGATGTTCTGGATTTTTCTGAGACGGCGGGAACTGTGTAGTTCTTCCAGTGTGAGGAGAGGGCGGCCGCCGATCTTCTGTGCGGTGTTGATGACGCTCTGCAGTGTTTTCCTGTGAGCCGCTGTGGTGTCATGGGCAGATTTCCCCGTGGTGCTGCTGTGGTGGGTGGGGGTACGGTCATATGTATAAAGGGAATAGAGCAGGGGGCTCAGCGCACAGCCCTGGGGGGAGCCGGTGCTGAGGCTTAAGGCCGTAGATGTGTGACTGCCCGCTCTGACCCTCTGTCTACGCCCAGAGAGGAAGCTGTCGATCCATGTGCAGGTGGAGTGTGGGAGCCCCGAGTCCCTCAGTTTGGCCACTAGTTTGTGCTGGAGGATGGTATTAAATGCTGAGCTGTGATCCACAAAGAGCATCCGCACATAGCTCCCCTGCTGCTCCAGGTGGGACGGTGCAAAATGGAGGGCTGTGGTTACGGCGTCCTCTGTGGATCCGTTCGCTCTGTAGGCAAACTGGTGGGGGTCCAGGCCTCGGGGCAGGAGTGCTGTGATGGGCCTCCTGACCAGTTTTTCAAAGCACTTCATCACCACAGGTGTGAGCACAGCTGGCCGATAGTCGTTGGGGCTGGAAATATGGCGTTATTGGGCAGGGGGACTAAGGTGGAGGACTACAGGCAAGGTGGGACAGTGGACTGGTTGAAAATCCTGGTGAAGAGTCCAGCCGGCTTCTGGTTGTGGTAGACCCGGATCCGTTTGTCCCCTGTGACAGTGTCTATGCAGTTCCTAATGTGGCATAATACAGTGTCTGTGAACACCTCCAGGTCCTGGTGTTCAGACCCTGGTCCTGGTCCTGGTGTTCAGTTAGATGTATCAGATCAGTCCTGCAGCTGCTGAGAGGCTCCCTCAGGCCATGTTGAACAGTCTGTTTGATAATGGGGTCCGTCTTCCTGCGTGGGGCAGATGCAGGGATCAAAAGTAGAGACATGGTCTGACTGACCCAGATGTGGTGATGGTCTAGCCCTGTAGCCTAACTTGATGTTGGAATAGACCTTGTCCAGGGTCTTTGCTCCTCTGGTGCCACTTTACACGCTGATAAAACTTAGGCAGCTCTGCTTTTAGGTCCGTGTGGTTAAAATCCCGCTATGATCTGCACGGCGTCGGGATATATGCTCTGCTGACCGCTAATGCTCCTGTGCATAACATTAAGTCCCATAGCTGATTTAGCGTTGGCGTCCGATGGGATGTACACAGCAGTTACCATGACTACAGTAAACCCTCTTGGAGGTAAAAGGGCAGCATTTAACAGTCACATACTCCAAGTCTGGGGAGCAGCGACTATCACCACCTGCTGTGTTTGTACAGCAGCTGTTGTTCACGTGCACACAGAGTCGCCCACCTCTGCTCTGACCGGAGTCTACCGCTCTGTCATGGCGCTGAGTAGCCTGCTAGCTCAATAGCAGAGTCCGGGACGGATGAACGAAGCCAGGTCTCTGTGATCAGCAGACTGCAGCTGTTTTTCACAGTGTTGTTCGCTGCAATCTGGAGGCGCAGTTCATCTTTTTTATCTGCGAGGGATCTGGCGTTCGTGAGAAACAGGCAGGGGAGCGGCGTTTTGAATGGCTGCCTCCGTAGCCTAGCTAGTGCGCCGGCCCTACGGCCTCGTTTTTGCCTCCTCTCTCTGCGCCGTCTTCGCCTCCTCCCCGCCATGACGGTAATCCACGGAGTGCCGGCGCTCCTCGCTATTTCAGCCGGAATCTTGTGTATCTGCTGAAACTCGGTTGTAACGCTGCATCCGTAGTCTTGTCCGATTTTCAGAAGCTCACGCCGGCTGTAGTTGTTACTTGCTCGACATAATGTGCAAAAAACCAACAAACGACACATATCTAAGCAGCCGCACGAGGCGCCCACCGGGAAAGCACTTAGCCTTTTCTCAGAGTGAACAGAAAGCTTCGTTTATGTGCTGAAATCACAAAGATTTTCCAACATGTTGTTGCTCGTGTGTTGCTAACTGACGGTATAACAGCGGTGCTGCTTATATTATTATTATTGTGGCATTAAATTAATATGTGAGGATTTGACATCAGTTATTATTCATGTTCTGGGTTTGTATCTGCTTTGTAGTATGTAAGTGTATTTATTGTGCTGTGAATCTGTGAGGCCTCTAACAACCTATTTTATATAGATTATATGTGTAAACTGTACAAACTGTTTTCATGTATCTGTTCCAGACCCACACACACTCTGTTTTAACTTCAACAAATAACCAAAAGGAACTTTTTGTCTGGATGAATTCTAACCGATGTCCCTGAGCTCCCACAAATTGTTCCGCTCAGATTATACAGTCCTTCCCTTTATCACAACAAATCCGTTTCACTATATACTTGTTCATATAGTATTATACAGGATTTCAGGAGGTGGTCTTATTTGCATGGAGGATTAGTTTATACACTGTAGTACGATGCAGAGACGGGGACACAAGTTGCACTAAAGTAGCTCACACAGTGACATGAGGCTCATCCTCAAACACTTGAGACACAACTCTGTGTTGAGAGTCGGGACTCGTGAACAACCTTTAGTATTTTTTGGCGCATTAACGTGAAGGAAATATGTGACGAGCTGAATATAATTCCGTCCTTTGTTGTGAGGAATCTTGCGGCATTAAAAATAATTCTTAACTTCTCACTGACTGTTTTTAGCCATTTGGTGATTAAATGAGCTTGCAAATTAACTTCAGAATATTAATTGATTTCCCAGGATAAGGTTTTGAACACAGTTAGTTTGTGGAGTACTTTTCCTTTTGTTTTGCTGGACACATGTACACTTTGCCATTTTGGTTTTGCAGATTGCTTCATTTTTGCCCAATGAAGTAATTTGGTGCCATATTGCAGAGTAAGCGAGTCTGTGGATCTCTGCTCACTGCACAGCGAGCCGCTAACAGCAGCTTTATGCTCAGAGCAAGCTGGTTGCTGGCTGCTAATTAAAGCTGCACAACATTGCTGAGCAAACTCATTTCTACAGTTTGACTGTCTCTTCCTCGCACGTAACGTTAGCTATGTCGTTATCTTCAGGGCGAGTGTATCAGGTCAGTTTACCAAACCGCAGCAACGCACAGCGGTGCGGGAACAGAATAGGCTACCATTCAACTTTAACAACTATTCCTGCGCTGTAGTAACGTTCAAACTAAAGTTTCACAGAAAGCAACATGAAAAATAGCTGCAGGTCTCCAACATACTACGCTTGTTATTAACCTCTTAACGGTCCAAAGGCCCGCGGCAGGTCCTGGCGGCAGCTTTCGGTGTGTGCACACAGCTGCTATGTTAACTTCATACTCATATGATCCACTGTTTGAAGCTAAAATCCCCGTGAGTCCACCAATGCAAATCATTTCAGGATACGATCACCACAGCGGGTCTAATCAGAGCCTCTGTCAGACCAACCAGGACAAGTTCACACATCTATGAAGCCTCACAGTAACTTTAATCCACTGATCGATTATAGTCCAACAAAAATGGTCTCGTTCCGTTGTCAAAGGTCCAGACCATCAAATCCAGTAAAAACCTTTAGTCCAAACCAATTATTCCATCAGTAGATCCCCAGGGACGGCTGCTGCATCGGTTCAGATTTGCCGGCAGACGTGGCTCGTATGTCATTATAACCGTAATAACTCAGATTTGAATGTAAACAACTACGATAGCTTGTATTCAAATTAGCCGCTGAACTCTGACCTTTCGAGTGACACCAAATCCGACCCAATAGGATCTCACATGTCCCTTTCACAGCCTACAA
This sequence comes from Lepomis macrochirus, assembly GCA_024633595.2. Taxonomy (NCBI): domain Eukaryota; kingdom Metazoa; phylum Chordata; class Actinopteri; order Centrarchiformes; family Centrarchidae; genus Lepomis; species Lepomis macrochirus. The sequence goes on along the minus strand of JALXJV020000011.1, from coordinate 7,968,081 downwards.
CAGCCAATGAGAGCCTGCGCTGTAAGGAAGGGCCAGCCCCTATTATTTCCTGGTAGGCCGAGCCAATTCCAAGCTACACTTCATGTAGCCAATAAAACCATGAAAATAACGATATCCAGCTTTAAGTAGGAAGTTCATGATCTACGAGCAAAAAAACACGTCTGCATCAAGCTACTGGCTGATATGGCGTGATGCAGCAGCCGCTGCTGCATCACGGGGCATCAGGGGCCGGGCTGTATGCATTTGTTAGCAAGGATTTTCAAGCGGAAACAAAAAATATATTAGTTTTAGTGTGTTTAAACTTATATTAATCACTTCCACTAGCACTTAATCATTCTTTTGGGTTAGACTCTCCAGAGTGTTTTCTTTCAGAAGCCCCAAACCAGGCAGATACTCCAAATGGTTCAAGAACTATGTTCAGTTTACTTTGGATCTGCCCTGAACAGGCGGTTTGTAGGAATTTTACTGGAACAGGTTAAGTGAGCTTCAAATTAGGCATTCACTCTTCACTGTCCCCCAATATTACATTGGTCCAACATGGCCGAGCCAGCTAGAGACATTAGCCACGCAATATGCTAACACCATGTTAGCTAACCTTCGAAATAAACTGTAAAACTACATACTACATACAACACGGTGACACAACTTCCAAGTTTGAAGACAGGTCACGTACAGCCCGAGGTGATCCATGCTTTGACTGTTATGGAGCTCGCTTACACTTTATGGAGTTTTTTTTGAAGTGTAAAGCAAGAAGTAGTTGTTCCTGTGCATTAGGGTGGGAATCTCTGGGCACCTCACGCATTCGATTACGATTCAGAGGGCTGCGATTCGATTATAAAACGATTATCGATGCATCTTCATGCATCATTTTTTCTATCCAGGATCCCTGGATAATTACTAAGCATTTAATTTGTGCATTAACATCCAAAAGAAACATCTCCTAATTAGCTTAAAAGGATTGGTTTGCATCCCCAATTTACTTTATTAACCTCAGCTCCATGGTCCCTCATTTCATTAACATCCAGCTGTCAGACTCCTCTGAAAACTGAAATATAATTATCAGGATATAGCCGACAGATTAGGACACAGGATACAAGACAGAGCTGTACACCAGGTTAGTTTAAGCTTGTGCCTGATGTTTTCAACCCTTGACAAGTAGGTCAGTTAGTAATGACATACAGCTGGTAATTAATATTACTTTGTTGCCAATTTAGCTAACGTTAGTGCCTTTCATGGGACCCAAGACGTTTTACACACAGTTACAGAACAACAAAAAGTCATCCAGGACTGAATGTCTGGGTAAAAGTTGGGTTTTAGTAGATTTTTTAAATTGTCCGGACAGGCAGCGTTTCAGATCTCTGTGGAATGAGAGACAAATGCTGAGCCCTCCCACACACAAGCTTAAGGGAAACACTGTACATGATTGACAGCATAACATTAACCCTGGAGTATCTGCAGCAAAATGGCCTCTTCACATTCTTAAACAGTAAAAGACTTTTCTAACTCAATGGGCTCAAAACTCACTTGTAAATGAAGCACACGCCTGTTTTTTTTCCGTTGCTATTCTGCTTTTAATGTGAGGTCTCCGGGTCGGATTCAGCTCTGAGCGCTCCCAAGCCTCTCGTACTACAGTGACAACACGTCAGCTAACAACATGCAGTCCGCTAACACCATAAAACAACCGTCTCACAGCCAAACACAGGCTCCACGTAAGGATCCAAAACAACAATAAAGGTTTATGTTTCATGCTGGTGTTCCCGCGTTTATTACAGGATTTCTGTATAAAGCGGTTGTTATTTCGGATTCTGCTCGCTCATGAGTTCACGCGAGCACGCATACGAGCACACGCCTGGTTACAATCTGAAAACCGCACAGTGGCCGCTGGAAACTCCATAATGTCAATTTCATTATTCTCCACAGACGTCCAGCTGCTGTTGGAGAGCAAAGACGAAGTTCCCTCTGAGCGGCAGGACGAGAGCCCCAGTCTGAACCAGGAGGACCCACCAGAGCCTCCACACATTGAAGAGGAGTCGAGCCCCATTCTGGACCAGAAGGACCCACCAGAGCCTCCATACATTGAAGAGGAGTGGAGCCCCAGTCTGGACCAGGAGGACCCACCAGAGCCTCCACATATTGAAGAGGAGTCGAGCCCCATTCTGGACCAGAAGGACCCACCAGAGCCCCCACACATTAAAGACGAACAGGAGGAACTCTTGACCAGTCAGGAGGGAGAGCAGCTTCAAGGGCTGGAGGAGGCTGATATCACCAAGTTTACACTCACTCCTGTTCTTGTGAAGAGTGAAGAAGACGATGAAGAGACACCTCAGTCCTCACAGCTTTATCAGAGATTAACTGAACAGATGAAAACAAAACCTGATGGAGAGGACTGTGGACCAGAACCAGCCAGGAACTCAGATCCAGAGAGACATTTACAGCCAGCTGCAGATGACAAGATGTCAGACTCATCTGAAACTGACGACAGTTGTGATTGGGAGGAGACCAGGGAACCTCAATCAGGTTTAAAACCTCTGCAAAGCAACAGGGGATGTAACGCTGAAGGGAAACCATTTGGATGCTCTGAGTGTGGGAAACAGTTCAGCCATAATTCAACTCTGAGTCGACACATGAGAATTCACTCAGCAGAGAAACCATTAAGTTCATTTAGCAGTAAAAGATTTATTCAAAGGTTAAATCTGACACACCACATGACACTCCGCAAGTGGGAGAAGCATCATCAGGACTGTAGAGGACCAGGACCAGCCAGGAACTCAGATCCAGAGAGACTTTTACAACCAGATCCTGATGACAACACTTCACACTGCTTTGAACCCAAGACTGGAAAAACATCAAGTAGCTCCTCTGAATGTGCTACAAGCTCTGGCCACCAGGGACGTCTGCGGACACACAATGGAGTCCAAAAGGGAGAGAAACCATTTAGCTGCTCAGTTTGTGGTAAAAGATACATATTGAAGAGGTCCTTGAAGATTCACATGAGACTTCATTCAGAAGAAAAAGGTTTCAGCTGCTCAGTTAGTGAAAACACTTTTCTAAGCAGAGGAGATGTTGAGAAGCACGTCAGAATTCACACAAGGAAAAAGAAACCACACAGCTGCAGTGTTTGTGGCCAAAGATTCACTAGGCGGTCCAAGCTCAGACACCATCAGTGTGTCGGTCGTCAGGCCTCACAGCTTCATCAAAGCCAAACAGAAGAGAACAGAGATTCAGAGCATTTAAACCTGGAAGCTGGCGGAGAGGACTGTGGAGGACCAGAACCAGCCAGGAACTCAGAGACCAAGGGGCATTTACAACCAGCTACTGAGGAGAAGACTTCACACCTCTCTAAACCTGAGACTGATTTGGAGGAGCCCGGGGAAGCTCAGTCAGGTTCAAACCCTCTGCAAAACAATGAAGTACCTGAATGTGATCAGGAATGTAGTACTGGAAAGACATCGAGTAGCTCCTCTGAATGTGCTACAAGCTGTCCACAAGGGACGTCTGCAGAAACGCAAGAAAATGCAAACAGATGATGAACTGTTTAGTTGCTCAGTTTGTGGTAAAAGATACTTAGTGAAGAACTCCTTAATGAGACATATGAGAAATCATCCAGAAGGAAAACATGTCAGCTGCTCAGTTTGTAAAAGAACTTTCAGTAACAGAAGGAATTTGTCCAGACACATGAAACTCCACACAGGGGTCAAACCCTTCAGTTGTTCTGTCTGTGGTAAGACCTTTACCCAACAGTCACATCTGAGACGACATATGGAAATCCACACAGGGGTCAAACCCTTCACTTGTTCAGTCTGTGGTAAGACCTTTACCCAAAAGACACATTTGAGACGACATATGGAAATCCACACAAGGAGCAAAGCCGTCAGTTGTTCTCTCTGTGCTAAAATATTTACCCAAAAGTCAGATCTGAGACTACATATGGCGATCCACAAAGGGGAGAAACCCTTCAGTTGTTCTCTCTGTGGTAAAGCATTTGTCCAAAAGTCTTGTCTGAGACTACATATGTCAATCCACACAGGGGAGAAACCCTTCAGTTGTTCTGTCTGTGGTAAAACATTTGTCCAAAAGTCAGATCTGAGACGACATATGGCGATCCACACAGGAGAGAAACCCTTCAGTTGTTCTGTCTGTGGTAAAACATTTGCCCAAAAGTCAGATCTTATACGACATCTGCCGATCCACACAGGAGAGAAACCCTTCAATTGTTCAGTCTGTGGTAAAACATTTTCACAACAACCAAATCTGAGACGACATATGGCGATCCACACAAGGAGGAAAGCAGTCAGTTGTTCTGTCTGTGGTAAAACATTTGCCTTTAAGACACATCTGAGACGACACTTGATTAGTCACCAGGGAGAAACCCTTTAGTTGCAGCGTTTTTGATATTAGATCTACTCACCTCTAGCATACCTGAAACCACACGTGTGCTGGTGAGAGCAGAGGGTGGAAATGAAGCTGCGGAGATGCTTGTTGAGCAGATTCCCTCCAGCAGGATTGAAGTACTGAGGCCAAGACTTGGCTCAACCCTGATCAGTTCAGAACTGTGACACAGAATCCAAAGTAAGTCGTGCTTCATGCTTGAGGCCAAGTTGACATTTTAATTCTGTTTTTATTTGTGTCACATTATTTGTTCATTTTCTGGGTGCTGTGCTTGTTGGTATTACATGAATTCATCGATTTAAAATGGGTTAAAACTGTGATAAATTTAATCTGTTGTTTGTTTGTGGCTGCAGTTTTCTTCAGTAGCTTCAGGCCACTGTTATTTAGAGGAGCCAGTCTGTTTCTGATTCGTCTGTTTCGTTTGTTTGTAAAAAACACTCGTTTGATACTACTGCAGTTTCTCCAGCAGCTGCTACAGAGTTGACTTTTACTTTGACACACTGCAGGAAGGTCACAGTTTTCACCATCAAAAGTTGGTTTAATATACTGTATTCACATCCGTTTGATTTATATCTGTTGTGTAACTGTTGTTTAAGTGCTGCATAAATCCAATGTTCTATTATAATCTGCCTCATTGCTTTCACTAAAGTGATTATAGATGTTTATCAGTATTAAAATCTAAACTTGTTACAGCAAATACATGACTGATAAGACATTAAAATTAAAAATAGAATAAGAAGAATTATGTGAACATTATTTACTCCTTTTATATGTGACTGATACTGAATATTTCACAGGTCACAGCAGGAGCTGGCAGCACAGTATAGGAATCAATATAATGTCTCTGGAAAAAAATCTAAACAGCAGTGTAGTTTAACTTTAATACAGGCTGTTAAAATATGGCTGTGGATATAGAGTACAGGTAATTGTACAGTGTGAATAAGAAATAATAGAGCAAACAAAGTGGCTGTGATAAGTGTTGGCTGACGTTACAGAGACGATGTTTGTCTCACTACGAGGCTCGTTTGCAGACATATGTGAGCAGATATAAACAAAGAAGTTGTTCAAAGCCTTCAGGGCGGTTTGAGGTTTCTTGGCGTCGTTGAAGCAGCACTTACTACCAGAGTCCAACACTGAACAAAGAGCAGCTGAAGATTGAAGAAGCTCTCAGAAAGAATCCAGATATTTCTCTCATTCTGGACGCTGTGTGTCTGGTAGCATCACTGGAGAGAAAAACGATTTTTATTTTAGCTGCTGAGTTTTCAATCAAAACGTGTGCTGATGTTAAAAGAAAGATATTTGACTCCATCGTTTGTGATTGGACGTTTTAACTTTCTATCTGATGTGCTGATTTTAGAAAACTTCACTTGTCTGCATTAAGCAGAGACATATTTAGGTTGGAACATGTAATTAAAGCAGAGTACTATACACAAAATACTCCATCAGAATACCTGGAAATGCTAAATGTTCTATAAAATCAAGTTTGTTCTGTTTAACATCTAGAATCTTTCCCGCCACAGTCGGCCATCTTACTTTAGTTAAACTAAACTGTCCAGTTGTGTGGACAAAGTTTCACAAAGACTTTCTGCTTTCTACAGTAAATCTTTGTAATTGTACATTGGTGCTGTTAAGGTGGGATGAAAACACAACAGGTTTCTGTTTGGAAGCTAAAATCTATTGGCTCCTGTACAAGATGCTGTTCTGTCAGCAGAACTCCTCCTACCAGGGTGAAGATCCTCAAACGCTGCTGTGAACTAAGAAACAGTCTGAACATAATGTTCTAAAGTGTGTTTTATTGTGCAAACTGCGACAGGCTTCATGACAGATCAGTGAGGGATATAAAGGACACAGTCCTGGCTGGAACAGCTCAGCGCCTACATATGGCTGTGACACTAAAGAAAAGTTCCTGTTTAGTTTGGAATCTAAAAACCTGGAAACAGCGGCTCCTTCTGTTTGTTGCTGCTTGTTTTTATCAACACTAACAAAACTTTTAAAGTGTCTCCACTTTGTGTCAAACTCTGGTTCCATGGAGCATCTATGTAGCACACAATATAACAAGGGTTTCCTCATGGAGAGCTTTTCAAATGTCCAACCTTTTCTCAACACTAAGAACACACAAAGCGCTTTTACCAAGAAAACACTTGGAGCTGCAAACAGTTTCCAACAGTTTCAACCAGTCTGCAGAGCTTTTTTACTACAAATCTGTGTGTGTTGTGCTACTTTCAGAGTTTGCAGCCTGTTTTTAAGGAAAGGATCTCTGGTTTCAGTGTTTCTCCGTTCACATGCAGCACGACTCTCTGAAGAAACTCCAAAGTCCACTTCAGGCTTTCTGGGTACTCAGCCTGGAGGACATACTGCAAGTACAAGTACATGAGTGTATCAGGGCAGCACTCAGTCCGCTGCCAGTCAACCCGTTCCTCTGAAAACAAAAGGCTAGTCAAAGTGAAAGATGCTTTTCTTTTGCTGAGTTCTCAAAGAAAAGTTGCTGTTTAAAGATTTCTGACAGGCAGAAGTTCATAAACATGTTGCTGTCTGGTTTTACTGAGAAGCAGCCGCCAGTTTATGTCACTGATTTCAGCCCAAAAAACATCCAGCGTGTTAAATTTATCACTACAAAAGTCTTTACTGACTTAAAAGCAGCAGAAGACAAGTTAACACTTGAGTCCAGAAGACAAACCGTGGTGAAGATGATGCTGTCAGGACTGGATGAAGGCCGGGGAACCAGAGGAAACATACAGAGGAAAAGGGATTTTAGAAAAGAAGAAACATGAGAGAGAAATATTATTTTAAGGAAGCCCAGATTTCCATCAGACTGATTCATGCTGAGTGTTCTGGTGTCTAAACAAGATGGATCTGGAGTTTTCTCTAAAGCAGCTCAGTGTCAGCTGCTGCTCCATCATTTCCTCTCTGCTGGATTGAACTCAACATGGATTTTTGATGTGGATTAAACAGAGTGAGACTTAATCTGGACAAGTTGGATTAAAAGTTAGAAGGAAAACACAGAGAATAAAAAACAGTGAGAAACTTTCCTCTGCATGTAGAGATCACGCCTCTATTTAAGGCTCATTTATTGAATATTTCAACTTTATTGTTCCAAAGAGAAAAAAGCCTGCAGGGACCCCGAGTATAAAACACAGAATACAGCAAATATAATAAAAATATAGAAAACAAAGACTAAAACCCAGAACACAGGCATCAGGAGACGACTTAACAGATAACCTGCAGCACATCAGGCCGCCATCATCATCATCATCATCATCATCATCATCATCCACCACCACTTTTAAATCAAAGACTCATCAGGAGAATTTAACTAAATTATAATGACACTTAATTTGAACAAAATGAAGTCAGTCAGAAAGAAAGTGTTCACATCACCAGGTCAGTTTCACTCCAGACAAATATTCATCAGGCGGATTTATAATCTGTACAGCATACGAGCCGCTCTGACCTCATAACCTCGATTCCCCTAAAAAAGGAAGAAAGCTCAGGAGAAGCAGCAGAGGAGGGATCCCTCCCTCGGACTGACAGAAGGTGGCGCTGCGACACAAAGGGTTAAAAAAAACCCAAAATAAGCTAAAGGTTTCTTTTACTGCAGAACAAGATCATTTCTTAGTCAAAGCTTCCAAACATTAGCCTCATATAGTTCATATTAAAGTCCTCTAATCATTACTGTGTGACTCCATTGTCGTCCACATGAGGAGAACAAAGTGAGAAATGCTGTTGCTAACGCAGCTTTTGCTTTACCTTCCATGTCGACTCCCTCAAAGCAAAAGACAGCGGTAGGCACTCCCAGTTTACTGGGACGGGTTGGACTGGGCCCGCTCTGTCGCTCCAGCTGCCCGTGCCGCTACAGCTCCAGTGGTAAAGACGCGCTGCAGTCCTCTCTGCTTTAATAACAAGTTCTTCTTCTTTGGTGCAAACATTATAATAACAGCAGGCTTCTTCTTTGTGCACAGGATCGTTCCTCATCTGCCTGACTGGTTGTGAGACTGCTAATCCTGTCCTGTTCCAGCCTGCACACGCCATTCACCGTCGCTCCTCCGCCCCCAGTCACCTTCTGCAAATAAACCACATTTTTACCGGTGCCGTGAACGCAACAGCGGGCCGCCAGGCCACCTGGAAGTGACGTCGGCTAGAGCTAAGGAAGCGTCTTACCGGCCGGTGAGCGGTGGCGTCTGGTTGGAAGTTGGGTTCTCTGCGTAATGTTATTATTAATAGAGTCGTACAGTCGGGTCAGGAAAAGGTAAAGCGTCGGTACAAGTGGTGCAAATGTTTGGATATCACCACGGAGGACAACGTAACGTGGAGCCTTTTCTGTTCCGGAGCTGCCTCTGACTGACGGGCAAACTGACTGACGCTTTGTGTTCCTCGCACCTTAACAACTATTTCTGGTAGAGATTAGAGGAGTTTGAGCGGAACGAGTTTGGAACTGAGTTACTTTGGTCACCTTTTGGTGCTGGAGTGAGCCTTGTTGTGAAAAGAGCTGACAGAGTGTAACTATCCCAAGGGGACTGAGTGTTTGTCTTTATTTCTCTTTGATTTATTGTTTGTTGGACCACGCCCTGCTTTTCTTCAAATGTTTCTGACAAGATATTTTCTTGATAGAAACCAAAGCTGATTTCTGTCTGTGGGATTTTATTCAGGTTTTTCCTTTTGAGGGGGCTCTGCCGTGTTACATATATCCAGAATAACTCTGTCAGGTTCAAGAAAAAATGTAAATATGTAAATTTGTTGTATAAAAACGGCCACAGCGTGAATGTGTCCTAAGCTCGGGTCCACGCTGTAACAAATAAACTGTTATATGGACAGGGTGACATCATACAGTAACATACTAAGAAGGGAGATCATGTAATACAAAGTTCTGATTATCAGATGTGTTGCAAAGCGGATAAACATTTGTAAAACACTATAGAAGATCCTTTCCCACTTTAACTTCCTGGATGTGCAAAGCCTCAGAATTAAGTAGTCAGCTTAAATAAGTGTTGATCTGCAGTTCTGTTGTCAGAAACAGAACTAATCTGCAGAGGCTCTTTGGGTTCAGAACATCTGGAGGAAATAAAGTCCAGGTCCAGGTGGAGGTCCAGGTGGAGGAGGTGTCTGAGTGTGCAGCAGAAGGAGTGGAGGAGTCTCAGTGTGTCTGCAGAGACTGTGTAGAAGGACAGAGCAGCAGCAGAGCAGTCCAGATCCACTGATGATACTCTGTCACATCCAGAGGAACACACAGGGATGATGGTGGACTTGACTTTGTGTCTGACAGTGGAGCTGATCTCAGAGCAGTTCAGACTGCAGCACTGTTGGGATTCCTCTGTCAGTCACTGCTGGATGAAGCTCTCCTCTCCACCCTACCTCCCAGTAACATGGCCCAGTCAGAGCCTCTCCACACACAAGCTGATGCTGCTGCTTCAACCTCTCTGGATCATCAGGACACAGCTGATCCTCTCTCAACACCACCACCTTTCTCACCGCTCACACTCTGACAGAGATCACCTCCAGCTGATGAGAGAAGAAGACAGAGAGCAGAAGTCATAAATCAGAGTTTACAGAGACTCCCTTCATCAGCTGTCAGTCAGTGATGCAGCACATCCAGTATAAAGACCAGCAGGGACTTCAGTCCTGTTCAGACCAGAAGTGGAGCGGCTGTGTGGCGTAGCCAGCTTCCTTTCAGCTCTCATGTTAGCGTATTGGAGTGAACACACTGAGACCTGCAGAGACTTTGGCCATCAGCTCTGTTTACTCTGCAGGTTTCACTCAAGTCCACAGTGGAAATAAAGTGCAGAGAGTCCCTGAACGCATCATGACTGCAGAGACAGAGAGATATTCACTGCTCACTGTAATGATGGATTTACTGCTGTTAGGGCTCAAAGCTGTTAAAACCAGCCAGCTCAGTCACATTTGAAGATTTCAGCTACTTTGGAAATATTACAGGACAAATCTGTAAATATGGAGTCTGTTCTAAAACATCTGGACCAAACTAAAGACACATGGACAGATATATATATGATGTTAAAGGTCCTACATGTTCATACAAAGACTGAACAGCTAAACATCAGCTGTGCTTACTGGACTTCAGCAGAGGTTCTGGTCTGTAGAAAGACCACATGGTTACTAAATGTAATGACGGTTCTCTGAAATAAGAGCCAGTGATTTGCAGGCTTCAGTCAGACTGATCTCAGAGCTGTGACAAAGATGAACTGATCAGTAGTTTAGTGTTGAAATGAGAGAACAAACACTTTGAGATCAGATTTGATGGTCCGACAGTTTGATGAATGAGGACCACTGTCTCTATACATCTTGTGATGCTGTCAGCTGGAATCCAGCTTTATTTCCTGGAGACATGAACACAGCAACAACAGTCGTCTTCACATCAACTCAAACACATGATCACTGCCTGTTCTCTCTCTCTCTCTGTCTTTCTGTCCAATCCTGAAGCCTGTCACCATTCTCCTCTCACAGCTTCACTGAGGAAAGCAGCCGCTGAGAAGGTTGGAGGTTTACAGGAAATACTGGATCTCTGCTTTGATACTAACTGTGTTTAGTACAATACTGCTGAAACCAGCATGGACTGACTCCAACCCTCTACTGACCTCAGAGTCTCCAGTCTGCAGTGTGGACTCTCTTTCAGATCAGACAGCAGCTTCACTCCTGAATCCTGCAGCTTGTTGTCACTCAGGTCCAGCTCTCTCAGATGGGAGGGGTTGGACTTCAGAGCTGAGGCCAGAGAAGCACAGCTGATCTCTGACAAACTGCAGCGCTCCAATCTGAATAAAAAACAAATGATGGAGATAAAAATCCATTTCTAATCCAATCAGATGTGTTCAGGTTTTAAATGTGGAGCTCAACATTACTATGTCCTAATCAATGAGCTTTTCCCTAAAATGAGTAGAGGGACTTTGTCATTGTGTTATTGTGGATCATCATAATGTCAGCCTTCTACAGACATCATCCAAATGTCAGCACAACATTCATACACCTATTCATGTCAACACAGATCAATAACATGCTGCTGATCTCAGGCCAGTCTGGAACTAGAGGAGAAAAACTATATTGATCCTTTGAACAGCTGCATTTGGAAATATGATCTGATCTGTGTGTGTGTGTGTGTGTGTGTGTGTGTGTGTGTGTGTGTGTGTGTGTGTGTGTGTGTGTTCTGAAGAATCAATATCAGTGATCAGACATTATTTGTGAAACTACATTGAAACCAACAGAAACAAAGAAATATAGCTGTAAGGTTTAGCCCCATGATGGAAGGAGGAGACATGGACTCAGGAGTACGTCACCTGGTGCTTCAGTTTATTTCTTTCACCAGACAAGTGGAAGTGCAATAGTGCCAGTGTTATTGATTGCAAAAATATATCAAAAATTTAAAAACAAAAAAAAACTAAATACAAACTATTCAAATTATCATTACCAACTGATATTAAACAACACAAAAAAACCCTATAACAGGCCCTGACTATTGGGCTCTAGCACACGTGCCCTTCCAGGCCAAAGCTGTTCTCCGAGAGGTGCCTCTACCTCCCTCCTTTATACCGAAGCCCTCCTACCAGACAAACCAAAGTTAATTGGAAATCAATTAAACAACAGGATGTTAATTCAACAGTCACACACATTTCTGGCTACATCAACACAAAATATATAAACTATAAGACCTGAAATGAAACGTTACATGCTGAACAAAACTTCTTAAACAGCAACCTAAGGTACTCCAGAACACCCCTCTGTACTGGCTCACTCTTGGACTATTCCAGATCGTCTCCCTTATAAATTCCTCCACAGTCCATCACTTCCTGTTTGCCACTTCAACCCAGATCCCTGCTTAAGGATGAGAACAGGTGAATAAAACAAACAAACATTTGAATGACCTTAATTAAATCCAATAAGCTAAAATAAATGACTTGAAATAAACTGTGTATGTGTTGTATTTATGTAATATGAGTACTTAAATTAACTGAAATGAAATGACATGAAATGATAAGCCATGTGTACATTGATGCTAGCCCCTATGCTAAAGGTAATGCTAAGGTTAGCTTAGCATGCTACCACTGGCTTAATAGAAGGCATGGGGTAGCCCCATGACAATAGCACTTTATAATAACTACACACTATAAAGCTTTAGTGAAGTATTAGTAAATACGGAATTCATCATTTATAAACCATTGTTCTTACATTAATACACATTAGTAAGTCATTTATAAACATAGTTATACATGTTGTATTCTTTATTAATAAGCTCATCTATAATGTGCTTAATAATTGTATTTTCATACTTTCTACATGATCGGTTCACTATTTATAAATGAAGTATTATTTTAATGACAAACCATTTATATATGAGTTGTTAATTAGGGCTGTAGATATCGATTATTTTTCAAGTCGATTAATCTAACGACTAATTTTCTTTATTCTAAAGAAAGAAAAGTTGCCTATTACTCGATTAGCATACAAATTTATCCAAAATAAGTGTCAAAAATATGTCTAATCAATAAATCTATATTTTATTCAATCATCCTGATGAAGCACATTAAAATAATGATAATAGGATTTTTTTACACGTCTCTGCTGTGTTGTGATAATAATAATAATGGACATTAAGTAGGCTACTTAAAACTTAATTTTTTTCTGACATGGATTTATTTCAGTACGGAGTGATGCAGTATGATAATCGGATGTAATTCTGCATCAGTGAACACCTGAAAGGACTCAGACTGTACAGACAGTTACAGATTGTCTGTGATTAGATTCAGCTGTTTTCTCGCTCATATGTGGCCGTTAAGTGTTTCCCGTTCATTCATTTATTTTTGGCGGCCCGCCACACTATCAACGCTGACCGCCACAGATTGATTTTTGAGGTTTTATTTTACTAAGCTTATTTAAAATCGTATTTGATTTTTCCTGAGAGCCGTATTGCATTCGTGCAGCACTTGCTCGTCAGTCTCTCTCACCTGTACCTCTCTCGCTCATGAACACCGCTGCACAAATCTGTCCATCACAACGCTGTCAGTGTCCATGGTCAGTGAAACGCCCTCATTAATATTAATACGTCCTGACTGCAGGAAGAAAAGGAGGCAAATTCTGACAGAGAAGCTACAAAACCAGATTTAACTCAGTGTGACACTGACGTTCCTTTTGGTGAAGCTGAAGCTGTTTGGTGGGTAAAAAACACTTTAATGCAACGCTTGTGCACCGGAGGAAAGGGGGCACCGGAGCTCCGCCCCTTTATAACCGATCTGCAGGAAGGGGCCTCCCTCTGAGTAGTGACGTCACTGACCGGAGGGGGACACACAGACAGACGGGATGACCCAGGTACTGATCTGGATTCCCCCGTTTGAAAAGAGAGTAAACCAAATGCATCCCACCTGTTTAAACATTTATTTAGGCTCCACAAACTCTCCACTCACTTAACGAGGCCGCCCATATGGAGGACTGATCCTGACAAATTCAGAAATAAATACAGAAATACATAAATGCTCAATAAATAAATAAGCGTCTGATTGAATGCACAAAATTATCTTAAATTATGTTTTTTATTTCACACTTCAGGGAAAATCAGTCAAACAGGTGTCTGATTATTCAGAAAGGCTTTAAGCCTGTAACACTCAGAGGTAATATTTGGATTTATTTCACACAGCAGTAGGCCTGTTCATTTCAAACAGTTTCATCCTTCTGCCATGTGAGTCGCCGTTTCTCTTCTCTCCTCTTTATGTGTGTACGCATGGTTCAGAGTTTACTGACAGGACGCACATTTTCCCCTCAAGTTTGTTTTTATAGATCACAACCTTTGCTTGGGAAGCGGCGTCCGCACGTTTCCAGCCCTGTTTTGTACGTACGCCCCGTTTATAAATGAGACCCCTGGTCCCATATTTCTGAGACAGATCATCTGTCACTACCAGCTCATCAATGATGAGCTTAATGATTGATTTGTTCCAATGAAAACTATATATATGCGTCTGTGTTTCATACGATCAAGTTTAAGGAAATGATTTAGTACGTGTTTTCCCTCTTAAGTAAGGACTATCTTAGGCCGTACAAAGCCTTACAAAGGAGACTGAGAAAAGTCTCAGTTAGGCTTCTTAAGTTAGGCTTCTTAAGTCTCAGCTTTTTTACGGCCTGGGTTAGCACCCCTTTAGAGTCGCTTTTGGACGTCTCACTGTCAAGTTAGAAACAATAAATACCAGGGGCGTTTTTAGGATCATGAAACATTGGGGGCTTAGCCCAGCCCATAAAACTTCATATCTTCACATAGTAATTGCCCCCCCCCCCCAAAGTTTAGTCTGTAAAGCAGTAAAGCAACAGTAAACCTCCTCTACTTATACAGCACAACAAAACTCACAGCAACACTTTTGACTGTCTCATTTTGCTAAATCTTAATGTCATGTGTGTAATTATAATAATATGACAACCAATCTGCGACAGTATGAACAGGGGGGTCTGGGACTCCCACAGAAAATTGGGAGTGTTAAAGACTTCATTTCCTGCATTCTGGTGTTTTTCTGCATCAATTCATTGTAGATCAACTTTTAATATCATCACTGCTGAATCAACACACAGGCAGGCGTGACTGACTGAGGTAACCTCTTTAAATGTGCATGTGGCACCTTTTTACCTCATCACTAATAAATTAAATCATTTTAATTCAGTTTTAAACTCCTGGACTCATTCACGCCTTCATGTCCTCACGGCTGGAATATTGCAACTCACTACTCCTCGGTATCAGCTCAACCTACATAAAAAGAGTCACACTGGTTCAGATCTCAGCCGCACGACTCATCACCCGCTCCAAATCCTGGACCACATCACTCCAGTCCTAAAACAGCTACACTGGCTTCCCATTTCTCACCGGATCACATACAAAATCCTGGTCCTTACCTACAAAGCCATTCACCACCTGGCCCCTCATACCTCACTGTCCTCCTCTCCCCCTACCAACCTTCACGGTCCCTCAGATCCACCTCAGCCGGTTTCCTCTACGTCCCCAAGTCCAAGCTCAGCAGTTTTGGGGACAGAACCTTTTCCAGGGCAGCTCCCAGGCTCTGGACCTCCCTCCCCATGAGATCCACACCTCTGAGTCCCTCACCATTTTCCAGTCCCGTCTTAAGACCCATCTCTTCTCTTCTGCCTATCCCTAGCTTTTTTTTGTTTCTACTCTGTAAAGCGACTTTGAACTTGTAAAAAGCGCTATACAAATTCAATTTATTATTATTATTATTATCCATGTGGGGTGGGGATGTGTTGTGGTGCAGGATCACAGCCCCGATGTGTCCTCATGAGGAAAGGTGAAGATAGGCTATCAGAGTAAAAATGGGCTGTCTGTTTCTTCAGACTAGGAAACTTGATGAGTTCATTTTTTAAGTAGCCCATTAAAATATTCCTGCAAATGCAGTGAAGAAGCTGATTAACTGTAATTTAACTGTAACAACAACAGGACACTTTTAATATATCTCAGTCAATGCAGTGATCATCTGACACAGATCTTACAGTGTGCAGCCTTCATTTGCTCTGCAGAGACTAAAGACGCTTTTAATGCTCCGTTAATGGAAAGTGAAAGTGTTTCACTTAGGAAAAACGCCTAAAATAACATATCCAAAATAAATCAGTAATATCTCCTCAACCATTAGGCCTAGATGCATAATTCTGGTCTCCTTTGAAATGTCAGAAGCAAAGGAATATAAATCCATTCTATATGAACATATTTATTTTACCATTACAGACTACATGGAGATTAAATACAGAAAAAAATATGATATTTTCATTCTCGCCTGGTAAAAAAAGCTATATTTTAATGCAATAAACCATCAAAACCATCATAAGGTAGATTATAATGCACCTGGATATCTTTTAATACACCTGGAACACAACTGCAACTGTAAATTTGATGAAAAGAAACTAATATACACCAGTTATTACACAATTTTAAAAAAATATACCTGGCGAATGTCCATATTTTTGAAATATTTTCTGTTAATATGTTCACTTTTATTGGGAGTTATCTTTAAAACACTATTTCTCTTCATACAACCACATTCCAAATAACATAAAGCTTCCAAAACATTCAAATGTTGATAAAACCAGTCAGTATAAATTAACAAAAGCAGTCCCATGCTTTAAAGGCCCACAGCTTGAGAACAGAACATCCTACAGGGCTGGTGTCAAATTAAAGGTCTGATTTTCCTCTAAAGATTGATATATGGCATGAGGTTGTACCTGCTATGGTTTGCCAGCAGAGACCGACAAAGTCCGCCTCTACCGAACACGCTCTTCTTCTATGAGAGAATTTGAGGTAGAAGCGAAACTTAAATGAACGCAACGGCTTCCGTAGGCCGCCGGCAAGATGGCGGCGCGCCGAACGATCTATCCGAACCCGAATCGTCGCTGTTTCTGGACGGAATCCAGCTATAAAAACCCAAATAGATCGCGGACCCGGTACCGGGGGCGCCCGGTAGGAGTGTGTTAAAGAGACTTAAGGCTGCTTTCCAACACGGTCACAGGTCCATGGTGTGGCTCACTGGGTTTCAGTTGTATTAGTAGAACATTAAAGCCTTAAACTGAAAAGATATTTGCCTGATTTCATTTTGGTTAATGAAGCAAAATGCAGATTACAGACTGGTTCAGTTCTAAAAGGTATGAATGGAAAATGTAGAGAAATTAAGAGCTGGCCTACATTAGATGGACCCACCCCTGCTGCAGACATCATCACTGCCGCCTTCAGCTAGAAGTAACAGCAGCACAGAAGAAGAAGCTGCACCGGCCTCCAGCAACTTGTTTCCCTCCCTCACATTTAAATAGGCCACATTTTGTCCCTGACTGATGTGGACTGTGTGAGTGACTGACTGGTCTCTGAGTAAACCGCCTCCTATGAGCCAGCTCTGAAATCACCTGAGGAAGGCAATGCCAAATAAATCTTTACATTAGGAAAGAGGGGGGGGGGGCAGACCTAGATTTTGAAATGAAACATGTATAATGGCTCCTCTGCCTGTCAGCTGATTAACCTCACCACAAATCCACACAAGTTAGTTTCAGTGCAGCTCACAGCTTCAGGTGGAGCAGAGAGGACAGACACAGAGCTACAGCTGGATCATCTTATTCTGCTGATGTGCAGGAGGATAAATAATAACTAGAATCTCTCTCTCTCTCTCGCTCGCCCACGTACCATCACAGTCACTGTATAAACAAACACTTAAAGTTTTGGACTAAACATCAGTACGTTTTCATCATTGCCCAATATCAGCAAAATACAACTTGTTGAGCTGGAAAACCTGATTAAATATGTAAATGTTTGTCTCATGTACAAGATTATACAAGGACTGACTTCTGCCCACTCAGTCAGTTTGTTACTACAAGAACAACTGCATATCATCGACAAGAGGGTCAGCAAGAGGGGATTGTATTATCCCATTAAGAAAAAGTCCTTTCAGTCAGTCTGCATTTTGGGTTAAAGCTGCATCAGAATGGAACTCCATCCCAGCTGCTGTCAGAGAATTGGATCCATGCAGCTCATTTAAAATCCGTTTAAAGAAATGGTTAATCAGGACTCAGCTCTGTCAACACTCAGGCTGTCTGTTCTTACTAGTGACATTCTTACTGCTAGTCTGCCTTTTTTATAGCTGCATGTGTATCTGTTATCTGTTTTATTTATTTTCTTCTGGGCTACTTTAATGTATACTGTGCATGCTGCTGTGTTCGTACGCTACACGTCTGTACTCATTATGAGCTTGGCTGTACGTTGCATTTTTTATTATTTGAAGTCCATGAAAAAGCATTTCAGTATAATGTCTGTGTTCCTTCTAGTTCATTTTAATGCATGCATTCATAATGTATGACTTCATTTTAAAAGATTGTTAAATGAATTTTATAATTGTTTTTTAAGTTTTATAGGTTGACTATGTAACAACTGTCCAGGGACTAGAGATAAAAAACTAACTCTGGCACATTTGCATCTATGCTTATTAATGTGCACTGTCCCTGCTAAAGTAAACTGATTAAATAAAAAAATAAACGATAGTTAAACGAGTAAAGTTAAATTTTCGGCCTTTTGATGTTTGTTTTTTTAAAAATCCTTCTGAGATCCGGGGCTTTTCAAAAAACCCAAATACGCAACGTCCTGTTACACTTTCAAAATAAAACTAGTGAATAACATTTTGAAACTGAACGTTACTTGCGTTCCAAAGGCAAACGAATAAAAAACTCAATATTGACTTTGTGTTTAGCACAGGAAACAGGTGAAAGTACGGTTTCTGGTCAAACCGCCCATCTCAGCCGTGTCTCCTTACCACAGACTGTAGCCCACATAAAACATACGGGCCTTAAAGCAGCTCTATTTTTGACCCTCTGCGCGTCCAGTAGTCTCTGCAGTGTGTGCTCACTTTAGCGGCAGACCGCACGAGGAAGAACAGAGAGAAGCGGCTAAGACGCAGTCGGAAAAACGAGATCCCACGGGCCCAGAAGCAGGTCTTAAGTGTAAAAACACCATCACTCCGGATTTTTGAAAGCCGCCATTTGCCGAAGGAGTTTTTTTTATTCCTGGAAACTCCGGTGAGTAAAGTTTGTAACCTTTAGCAGAGAGCTAAAAGTGCAGCGTGATGCTAGCTTAAATGGGCGGGTTAAAACCAAATACTGTAGGTTAAAAGCAGTCGGAGGATGTTGTGAACTGTTCAACAGGATTTTGTTGTGTCCTGGTTTCAAACTAATCTCTGGAGGTACTTTTGGATGTGTAAGCACATGTAGTACCTTCAGAGGGATTTTTATTTACAGTATTTATGATAATACATGTTAAAGGTCATTTCTTTGCCTAAAATGTGGAAACTCTGTTCAGTATGTTTTGATTGTAATTTAATGTAATGCTGAGGAGAGATGGAGAAATTTAATCTGTTCATAGTAGTGATGTCTTGCTTAAATGCTTCCTGCTAAAGTTATAAATCTTTGGTATAACAATGTAAAACTTAAGAAGAGTCCCGAGACAACAGGGTGATGATATTGAGTTTTGACAAACGGGATGAGATCTTATTTGAAGAACACTGACTGTGATGATTTATCTGGTTTATTCTGTACTATATGTGCAGGCTGGTTTCTGAGAGCCTGGATTGTAGCTTAGAGGTCGACTCTTGGCTGGATGCAGATGGCGAGCCAGTCCCAGAGATGATGCAGCCTGTATGATGAGATCGGACCGCGGTGTGGCCAGCTGCTTCGATCCCATTCAACAGGACTGACACATCAGATTACAGGACACTGGCAGAATAGAAAGATCCACCACACGTTCGTTATCCTGCCCGGGTAGAGATACAAATAACTGAAAGACACTGGACACTTTTTACATTTGTATTTTTTTCTGAAAGAGCTCTTCTTATTCTGGGGATTGTTTCAAACATGGTTGGTGCTCTATGAGAGTGTTAAAGGCTCTGTAATAAACCTGCCCACTGTTCTTTAATCACACACAGTCTGTTTCTCTCCCCACACTACTTCTCACAGCCTAGGTTGGTAAGTTAGCTAAAGTGCTACACTAGTGTTAAATATTCTACACCTGCCTTTAGCATTCAGAAACTATGCTACAGGGTTTCCCCAGTACGTTCAACTATGACTCTAAGGGGCTCCAAGTGTGTTATAGAGGGACAACAAGGGGTCTTGACCATTGGTCCATATGTGACGACTCTGGAGTGAGAACGGGTTGGGTTGTAGATGGTTCATTTTATATCAACAGTTGTACAGTTTATGCAGCAATAGTCTCTCTTGTTGTTTTTTTATGAGCGAATGGCTGAAAGGCATTTTGTAATAAATAATATGTTCTGTATCACTTTGTGTTGTGTCCGTTTCCTTTTCTGCTCAGAAGATAACTGATTCTTGTGTTACAATATCATTTGTAAATGCTTTGTAAGGCACAGACAGTCCTCACTTTAGATGAGCTCACACAAAGTACTTTACTAACCATTAGGAACCAGAATTAATCAGGAATTAAATAAAACATCTATGAACAGTAGGGGTGCAACAACTAATCGACAAACATTGATTATTAAATTTGTTGCCAACGAATTTAATGATCGATTCGTTCATGACGTCATCGGGCCGTAGCGACACCGTCAGCTTAACAGAGTAAAGTGATGTGAACAGTAACGTTAAAGTTACTAAAACACCATCAGAGCTGCAGAAACACCTTCACCACCTAAAGCCTCCAGAGTGTGGCAGCGTTTCACTCTTCACTCAGCCAGAAAGGTCTGAGCTCTCCTGGAAACACCGGAGCGTCTGAAGAGGAGGCGCCGAACGGCGGGACTCGTCTCGGTAAGCTAGTTAGTGAGCTAGCTTCACGTTAAAGCCGAGTTACTTCACGTTATGAGCTGAAACGTTTCCTGTACAGTTGGTCAGTTTGATTGATTGTTACAGTAACGGTGCTGAGAGCAGCACATAATTATGATGCACAACAGCCACGTTCACGTTCCAGACGTGTCCTGACTTTACAATCAGAAACGCTGCATCGCTCATGGCGACGTTCCCAGCTGGAGAACGTGTTGCTGCCGAGCGCGCAACATTAACATCGGACAATTTCATACTTTCTAAAGAAGAGAAAACAGTTCTGTCTGTGCGTGAGGTGGCTAATCCGCCCAAAACTCCTTTAAAAACATCACAGAGTTTTGTGAGTTGTTGAGTTTGGGGAAACTATATTTGTTGTGAAACGCTGTCGACTACAAAATCGTTATTATTGATCCCCTCTAGTAAATTCGACAAATGAAATGGAGGACGTTATTCCTTTCTTTGAATACAGAGTCAGTTTGTCCCGTCGTCAGGATCAGGACGAGATTTCAGCTGAACTTTCTGTTGCTGCAGCAGAAACGTTCATTAAAAGATGTATGTTTGAAAGCAGGATTTATTTTATTGTCATGACTGTTAATTAGCACATGGCTAAAACAACCTCAGGTTTAATTTAAAGGCTAATAGATAAGTGAGAGACAATTCATAATCCGTGTGTGTGTGTGTGTGTGTGTGTGTTCTGAAGGATCAATATCAATGATCAGACATTATTTGTGAAATCACATTGAAACCAACAGAAACAAAGAAATATTTCTACTTCAACAAGTAAACTTGATCAGTTTCAAACAAATATTAGGTCAGAGGATCTTCTGTATCCAGATGTGACCATTTACCAAAAATTAGAAACATTCATTTACTTTAACGACTAACAGCGAACATTTTCTACAGTTTCTTTAAGAAACACAAGTCTTTGTGACTGCAGAATAAATTTAGTACAAGAAACATGAAAATATGAATAAAAGGACATTTACAACTTTATGGATGGAAGTTATGTCTGAACAGAAATTAGCTTCAATTGTTAATTAAACATGTCAGATCTACAATAGTAACAGAGAGTCAGTGAACTGACCTCAGAGTCTCCAGTCTGCAGTGTGGATCCTCCAGAAAACCGCACAGCAGCTTCACTCCTGAATCCTGCAGGTTGTTCTCACTCAGGTCCAGCTCTCTCAGATGGGAGGGGTTGGACTTCAGAGCTGAGGCCAGAGAAGCACAGCTGATCTCTGACAAACTGCACCACCTCAATCTGAATAAAGAATAAATGATGTAACGTTAGAAGACAATGTTCCTGCTTGAAATCATTCAGTGTTTAATAATCTGTTCAGAGCTGAAGAAGGTTTAGAATGTAGAAGTTTAGAAAATGGAAATATTTGTTATTGTCTGATAGTTGAAATAGAGATTATTTATTTATTCATTGTATTTATGTATTTTATTATCATTTCTTTAAAAACATGATGTGGAATAGAAGCTGATAATCAGGAAGAGCGTTACGTCTGTTTGTTTTATTATTTCTAAGTCTGTGGATGAAACGTTAAGTCAGCTGTCAGATTGCCGGCTGATGATTGGTTCTGACGGATCCTTGTACTTGCAGACTGCATCAACACGGACTGTTCTTAAATAGCGTGTTAGCTTGCTGACACTGTTTGGAGTAAAGCAGCCGTCCTCCTGATCAGTCCTGAGCTCCATCAGAGAGTCCAAACATTTCAGACACTAAAAGTTGAAAGTTTCCTCTGCAGAGTTTCCTCTGTCTGACCTGTCAAGTTTTTAACTACATTTATTTGTTTTGCTGCATGAATGTCCCACGATATTAACTGTGACATCACTGCGAGCATGGAAACGTTTAAATGACTGACAGCAGCAACGGCGAGAGAGAGAGAGAGAGAGAGAGATTATAAACATTTCATACTGAGTTCTGTAAGAGCATCTTGCAGATGCAGAGAGAAACACCAAACAACCTGTGCAGAGCAGAGCTCGGCCAATAAAAATACAGAAAAGATCACTTAAATTTTACAACCACTTAAAATCAATTAACCCCCAGACATACCATCACAAAGCCCGGTAACACTTTATATTCATTGATAATATTTTCACAAACAATATTGAATACACTGCGGTCAGTGGCCTAATGATGTGTGATATAACTGACCATCTGCCAGTTTTCACACTGTATGATGACAATTATAAAAAAGATAATGAAGCTCCTCAAAAATCTATCTTTAAACGTATAAAAGGCGGAAGAAGCAATCAATTCACTCAATTATGACTTAATGGAACAAGACTGGAACACTGTATACAGAGAGAAAGATGTGAATAGAGCGTACAATAGTTTTCTAGAAATATTTAGCACATTATATAACAAAAACTGTCCTATTCGACAATACAACTACAAGAATAAATTTATAAAATGTCCCTGGTTAACTAAGGGTTTACAAAATGCTTGCAAAAGAAAAAATACTTTATACAGACAATTTATTAAATTAAGGACAAAAGAATGTGAATACAGATATAAAACATATAAAAATAAATTGATCAATATAATAAGAACTAGTAAGAAATTATACTATAAAAATGTATTAAATGAAAATAAAAATAATATTAAAGGGGTATGGGGTATATTAAATAGTATAATTAAGGATAAAACCATTAAGAATTCATATCCAGATTACTTTATTGATAACAATGTTGAAAACTTTAATATGCATAACATAGTAAATAGTTTCAATGTGTTTTTTGCAAATGTTGGACCAGAATTAGCAGCAATAATTCCTGAGCGTGAAAGTGATACAATAAATGAGTCAATTATAGAAAGGAATGCAAAGACCATCTTTCTCTCTGATGTGAGTGAGACAGAGATTATAGCTATGGTCAATAAATGCAAAATAAAACATCTACTGATTGTCATGATATAGATATGACAATAATTAAAAAAGTAATAAATAGTATTTCAAAACCTCTAACATACATATGTAATGTATCATTTCAGACTGGAATATTTCCAAATAAAATGAAAATTGCAAAAATAATACCATTATATAAAAATGGAAACAAGCACATCTTCACAAACTATAGACCTGTCTCTCTGCTACCTCAGTTTTCAAAAATCTTAGAGAAAATATTTAACGACAGATTAGAAAAATTTATAGACAAGCATGACATAATAAATGAAGGTCAGTATGGTTTTAGAACAAAGAGGTCCACATCAATGGCTTTAGTTGAAGCTGTGGAAGAAATTACGAACACTCTAGACAAAAAAAAATATGCAGTGGGAATATTTATTGACTTAAAGAAAGCTTTTGATACAATTAATCACTCAATTTTACTCACTAAATTAGAAAAATATGGCATTAGGGGGGTAGCTTTGAATTGGATCAAAAGTTACTTAACTGAAAGACAACAGTTTGTGAAGTTGGTGAGTTTACGTCACAGTGTCTGGGCATTGTTTGTGGGGTCCCTCAAGGATCAGTATTAGGTCCTAAATTATTTAATTTATATATAAATGACATATTTTGTGTATCTAAATTACTGAAATTTATATTATTTGCTGATGATACCAATATATTTTTTTCTTGTGATAATTATAATACACTTATAAAGATTGTAAATGAAGAATTAGTAAAACTAAAAACGTGGATGGATATTAATAAATTATCTTTGAATTTAAATAAAACGAAGGTAATGATGTTTGGTAATTATAAAGAAAACACAGAAATATTATTAAGTATTGATGGTGTTGTATTAGAAATAGTGACAGAAATTAAATTCTTGGGAATAACTATTGATAGTAAATTAAGCTGGAAATCACACATCAGATACATACAAGGCAAAGTATCCAAAAGTATTTCTATAATAAATAAAGTTAAATATGTCTTGGAATATAATGCACTATATATATTGTATTGTTCACTGGTTCTGCCCTATTTAACTTATTGTATAGAAATTTGGGGCAATAATTATAAAAGTTCACTACATACCCTCTTCTTACTCCAAAAACGAGCAGTTAGAATCATCCACAAGGTGGGATATTTTGATCATACAAACATATTATTTTTGCAATCTAAAATTTTAAAACTTTTTGACCTAGTTGATTTTTATACTGCTCAAATTTTGTATAAAGCCAACAAAAATGATCTGCCAGGTAATATTCAAAAGCTCTTTTTAGGAAGAGAAGGGGGCTATAACCTGAGGAGATGTGAAAACTTTAAAGTCCATGCGGTAAGAACTACTAGGAAAAGCTTGTGCGTATCTGTGTGTGGTGTCAGACTCTGGAATGGTTTGGGGATAAAGCTCAAGCAATGCCCAAATATTCACCAATTTAAATTAAAATTTAAAGAAATGGTGTTGACAAAATATGAGGCTGAGTGAGGGATCTGGATGCTCTGTGTTTGTGATTGAGAGGGGTACTGGTTATTGTAATATAAATGGGAATATTTAGGATTATAAAAGGTTCCTATTTACTTATTTTCATATTGTTAATGATGACATAATTACAATAGAGTGGGATATGTATACATAGCTGAGTAAATAATGATAATTTTTTTTAATTTTTTTTTTTATTAATAATTATTATTGTTATTAGTGTTATTATAAAATTATGTTTACATAATATGCTAGGACATGGTTATATTTGATGTGATTATTATAGATGTCAGTACATATTTGAGTGTTTACGATACTGAGGATTATCATATAGCATTATAGTGATTATTGAGATAGATGTAATTGTAAGAAATTATAATATCAAATAAATATTATCAAAACAAATAAATTATTATTTATTTAATTGTTAATAGCAGCGGCCATATGGGGTAATATATGGGAAGGAATTGGGGGTGGGAGCAAATAAGTTATACTTCTTTCCACTCCCTTTCAAGCAACTATTATTATAAGTGTAAATAATATGTGTGTAGGTGTGTATATATGTATATCCATGTATATGGGAGATAAGCTGTGCTATGTTATCTTTTTATATATATATTTGTTTTTGTTTTGTTTTGTTGTTGTTTTGTTTTCTTTCTTTTTATTTTTGTGTGTTAATATATGTATATATTATTATGCTTGAAATAAACTTCAATCAATCAATCAATCAATCAATTTTAAGGTGCTTGTAATAAGCAGTAATTAACACTTAATAGGCAGTAATTAAAAAATAATAAAACACTTATAAGATGCTTATAAACACAAATAAGTGTTAACTAAAGCACAATTAACTCATTTAGAATTGCTTATAAGACACTTATAAGCTCTTATTAGAAACTTGTTGATGGTTTATATACCTTTCATTAACAGTAATAAGATGTTTATTAAAATTAATTAGACTTTATAAGTGTTGGTTATTGAGAAAGTAACAGAGTTGTTATTTCCTTGTATGACACTTGTAGTGAACTTATTAACAAAATCTCAATGTTAAAAGGCAACTTATAAAATACATCTTTATTAACATTGATAAGCCTTTATAAGTATTTTCTTAAAATATGAATGAACACATTTCTTATTAGCATCGGTATGAGCACTCACAAGAAACTGAAGTTAAGATGTGAACATTAATGACTGAGTAAATGATGTAATGTAATTAAATCTGTGATATTAACAATACATTTTTTAAGTTTATATCTTTACATGAATATATATAGTATTGAATAAATATGCATTTGTGACATTTTTTCTTTACAAAATGTATTAAGTAATCACAGCCAATCTTCTTAGGTACACACACACACACACACACACACACACCAGACTGTGCGGGAGGTGCCTGGAGGAGCTTGTTGACTCTTACTTCCCTTCCTGTTCTGTTGGTCTGGAAACCTCTTGCTTTTTAAACGAGGGACATGTGGATCGAAAATAAGGTAAGAAAACACTTCGCAAAGTGGTTAGCTACGTTACGACAGTCTTCACAGTCTTATAATTGCTCAAAATCGAGACTTTATAACGTTATATAATTTGGAGATAACGTTGTTACAGTGGATTTATTCTGGAAGCCGGAGTAATGTAACTAAGCTACTGTTACTTCTGTACCATGTGAAGCAGGTGGCTTTAGTTTCTTCATGTGTAATTTAAACTCTGCCAGTGCATATACAATAGTTTGTTCTAGTGTAAAGTTAGTTTGAAGCTAACGTTAGCATGCAGCTGGAAAATAAGGCATGTAGTGTAAGCTAACGTTAGCATGCAGCTGTAAAATGAGGCATGTAGTGTAAGCTAACGTTAGCATGCAGCTATAAAATTAGGCATGTAGTGTAAGCTAACGTTAGCATGCAGCTAAATAAGGAATGTAGTGTAAGCTAACGTTAGCATGCAGCTATAAAATTAGGCATGTAGTGTAAGCTAACGTTAGCATGCAGCTATAAAATTAGGCATGTAGTGTAAGCTAACATTAGCATGCAGCTATACAATCAGACCTTCAGTTTACATCCACAACATATGCTTGTTTTGCCACTGACTTGCTCAGATAATTATTCTTAGTGTCTGACAACATTATGAAAGGATCTCTGCAGACGTCGATCTTTTGTTTTTACATGAAACATCACTGAAATCGCCAAACCCACCAGACTCTATTCAAATTTAAGGTAATTTTATCAACATAAGACACACTTCATTTAAAGTCGACAGAAACAAGATAAAACCTTCACACACCATCTTAGTGTTCTTTCCATTATTCCAACAACCACAACTCTGGTTTGGTTGAATTAAACCCTAAATTCACCCATTTACATGTAACAATTATGCTGGCTTTATACATGCTAAAAGTATTGATTATTAAATAGAGTCTGGTGTGTTTGGCGATGGTGATTTTGGAGTTGTTTCTGGTTAAACGAAAATCTTTCTACTCTTTACCAAAAATGTCTCTCTGTAAGGACCCTTTCTATGATGTTGTCAGACAGCAAAAATAACAATCTGAACCTGTCATTGGCAAAAACAGCACATTTAGTGGATGGTAAATAATACATACACACATATATTATTAAAAACTAACTACTGTATAAAAATAAATAAAATAAGAAATGTACAGAAGTATATAGGGTAGCTATATTAGGAATGCAAATTACAATGTGATGTGCAATCTGTGCATATTGAGTGTGTGAATGTACAATTTACAATTATATTAACTAGCTTATAGGCCAGGCAAAAAGTTGTTTTCATTTCAGATGGGAGAGTTCTACTTGTTCACAAAGCAAATTGATAGATCTATCAAAACTAAGTAAAAAATATATAATATATTTTTTTAAAATTATTATTCACTCTTTTTTTGTTACTAAGAACAGCAAGACTTAATGCCTAATGTGTATGCACCACATGTTGCTGGCTGTACCTTGGTAATCTATTTTTGTTGATCCCATGGTGGTAGTTTTACGGTTACTTTTTCTTGATATTTTGTTTCTCTTTCCTTGTATCTCTAATTCTTTTCTCTCAGTATCTCATGATCTTTCTCTTTCTCTCTCAGTGTCTTTTCTCAGATCAAGAAAGAATTCTCGAGCATCACACTGAAGCCACTAAAGTCCACATTCCCGGGGAAGTTGGACAAACACAGGTAGATTGGAAGGGAGGAGCTGTTGGGAAGGAATTTGATGAGATCCTTGACATCATAAATGAGGTGTTTACTTTAAACATTGTTAGTTTAATGTTGTAGCATTCTGTACTGTAAGATAATCTCTATTCCATATATTTGTAGGACAGCAGTTAGAAGTCCTGAAGAGAAGCTGTGATCAGAGGCCTCATTCTTTACCTTGATGATCAGATAGAGGACTTAATTAAGGACTACCAGGTAAAGATGAGGTAAACCTTTTTATTAATGCACACTGCAGGAATCGCAAATATATTTCTTAATTTATAGATACATGACTCTCTCCACATAAATATTGTTCAATTCACAGAAGATAATTATTGTTACTGGTATATTTCACAGGTTTGTGATGACAACAATGCTTCAGGCCCTCCCTTCATTTGCACTCAACATAGGAGGACTGAAAACACACTTGTGATGAAAAAAATCTGTTGTCATACAAAATATTGTTTAGAGTTAAAGAAATGTTGAAGAAAATGTATTTGTAATTGCACTTTTATTTTATTTGTGTGTTTGAGTGGAACTTTAATATACTCTTCTTTTGGTTAGTTGAAAGTTATGAAATGTAAAAAAAAAAGTTAGAGTATGATTTTGTGCTTCATGACTATAACTTTTTAAATCTTTTTCCACATCCTTGTGGTATTAGTTATTTTTATAAACATCTACTCATCTCAATAAGACACTGTTCCCACTTTATTTTAGGTACCTGCAAAGGTGCATTGTTAATAGTTAATAAGTGCACAATAAAGGATAAATTAGCCTTTGTAAGGCAGTAATATAAACCTCTTACAGTCTGATTACTGTCATTAAACATCCTATTAACATTGATAAGTGGTCTATAAGCTGTTAACAAGTTTCTAATAGGTGTTTACGAATATCTTATATGCAATAATAAACGTGTTTTAGGACATTACTAACACTCATTAAGTCTAATTTTAATAAACATCTTATTAATGTTCATGAGGTATATATAACTTGTTAACACGTTTCTAATAAGAGGCTATAATTGTCTTATAAGCAATAATAAATGTGTCAATTATGCTTTAATTAACACTTATATTGACTTATTTATGTTTATAAGCATCCTATAAAGTCTTATTAGTGTCTTATTAACTGTTAATTACTGCCTATTACAAGCACCTTAAAATAAAGTGTTACCCAAAGCCCTATCATACCAGGAGCTGAAACCAGAGAAGAGTCCCCTCAGCCAGCTGGTCCTGAGGCTCTCTGCAGTAACAAGTCCCCAACAGCCTCAGGACAGCAACACCAACTCAAACTGACCAAACCAAATTATCAGCAAGCAGAAAGAAAAATATATTGAATACTGGAAAGAAACAACTAAAACACAAAGTAAATCACAATGTTATCTGACCCTAAAAAGAGAATTCACACTGGCAAATTACCTGAGGACGATAAAATGTCCTAAACTAAGAAAAATTATGACAATATACAGGCTGAGTGAGACACAGCCTGGCCATAGAAAAGGGTCGCCACAGACAGAGCTGGCTACCACAGGAGGACAGACTCTGCTCCCAGTGTGACACAGGACAGGTAGAGACAGAGGACAGGTAGAGACAGAGATACACTTTCTAACCTCATGCCCCAAATATTCAATTCAATTCAATTCAATTTTATTTATATAGCGCCAAATCACAACAACAGTTATCTCACAGCGCTTTTCATAAAGAGCAGGTCTAGACCGTACTCTGAAGTTATTTACAGAAGCCCAACAATTCCCACCAAGAGCAAGCACTAGGCGACAGAGGCAAGGAAAAACTTCCTTAATATGAACCACTAAGAGAAAAACACTTTGCAAACATTACCCAAATATACCCCGAATTCGAATCAGACACACAGAAATTCCCCTGTTTACTGGGAGAAATGCCCAAATGTGAAATAATTGCTGCAAAATATGTCTCCACATGCCATGAAGTGAGGACAACCAGTGGAACCTCAGACTGATAAATAATTGTACAAATTTAAAAATTATTACTTTGATTGTTTGGTATTTTATTAATTCTTTTGTTTTACATTTTATACTTGATTTTTATTTTATTTTTTTCTATTAATACAACTACATATATATACACACACACATTCTACTGTTTCATTTATTTATTTTAATTTAAATCTTTTCTTTAGATATTTTTATTTTTAACACACACACTTACCGTTTTATTTATTTATTTTGTTTTAACTTTTTAATATATATATAGTTTTTTTTTAACACACACAAACGCACACTTACTGTTTTGTTTATTCTATTTTTAGTATTTTTAACACACTGTTTTATTTATTTATTTTTTAATATATATATATTTCTTTTTTTAACACAAACACAGATACTTTGATTACTTTATGCTCGAATTCTTTAACCAAATGTATGGGGTGATTGTTATGTTATATGTGTGATGCTTTGGCAATATTGTTCTACAGTCATGCCAATAAAGCAAATTGAATTAAAGTGAATTGAATTGAGAGACTTTTGATTTTTAACACCAACATTTCTTTACTATATGCACTGTTCAAAAAAACGTCCTATATCACATTAATAAAGACCTTTGCGTTTACATGTGTATCAAAAGTTTAGATCAGCACATCTCAGAACTTAACTGCCCCTCTGTCACAGAGCAGAGCCTCCACACACAACCCCATACCAGCTCTAAAGTATCCAGGTCATGTGCAGCTCTGTAAAAACTGAAATCTAACAGCAGTCTGGACTGAACCATTTTCTCAAAAACAAGAACCACATCAACATCTAACCCGTCCTCCACCTTCCGTCTCCGGGTCATATACACCGCCATCTTTGCCTGTCCTAAAACAAAGTTCAATAGCTGACATCTGTTCTTCTTCTGGCGAAGTGAATCTAAAACCACAAATAAAAGTCCACACTGAGAAAACACTCCTGGAAAAAGCTGGTAGAGATGATGTGCTCAACTTTTTACAGTCTGTCAGAAACAGATAGATCCATCCGTAGACCACCAAACCGCTGCAGGATGCAGCAGGATAAAGGTCTCCAGACCAGGGGCCTCATGTATAAACGCTGCCTACGCACATAAAGGTTACGGACGCTGGTTTTCACGCACACGTGGGATGTATAAAAATGAACGTGACCCTCCGCAAACTTTTGTCTGGCTCTGTCAGTGAACTCCAAAGTGCCAAACTCACCAAATGGTTCAAAATAGCTCTTAAAAATAATCCACTCCAGTTACTGTGCAGATGTCAATGAAGCAGCCAATCAGAAACCTGATTATGTCCGTTAATACACAATAAAAGTCTGATCATGTCTGTAGTGGTTTAATATCAAAATAAAAGTGAATGTGAGAGGAATAGATAATAATGGCTCTCACATATTTAATTTCACTTCATATCACACGTTATCACTTTATCATTTAAACATTCAAAGCAGCAGTTTGATTTGTGCTGCTGCTAGTGAGCCAGAACTATTCCATACTGCACCTTTCAAGGGAAAAGAAAGAAAGAAGCCAAATTAGTGCCAAATCTTAAATTAATGTCCGCTAAATATTTCATCAGCCCCGGAGCCTGGCGGTCAGGTGGCAGGATTCGGCTCGCCTTTGCCCGATATTAGGCGTGAATTTAGCAGCTGAGTCCTTTTCAGACTTCGGCTAACTGATGGAATCATCATAAAAATCCAAGATAACATCAAACAGCATTAAAGAATTGCAGAAGAGGCGTCAGTAGTTTTGAATCATATCCTCTGTGTTAGTTTTCACTTTAGTTTCCGTGTGTAAACACGCTGCAGTGAACAGACTGTGCTGTCAGGCGCACAGAGCGCGGGTCATTCTACGAAACGAGTGCCATTTGCACTTTTATATTTTCCAAATTTTCATCAAGAGCAAACTTTTTTTTTTTTACTTACAACTTATAAAGATACATTAAACCCCCCAGAAAACATATTTTCCCACCTCCTGCACAAAATCCTTATTAATATTATCCTTTTTATTCAGATATGCGAGACATTCTTGTACCACCCCGTCACGGACAATATGTACACCATTTGAGTAGTAATACAAGAAATACATTTTAAAAATCTAATGTTTTCCTACTAATAAAATGTCCTTTTGTTGGAAACCATCAATATAAAGTATGTCATTTAATCATTTTTTATTATTCTTAGATTTTCAATCTTGAAATATGAATTTAACATATCAGTGGCATCATTGTTTGTACAAAAAATACTAATACACTTAAAAATGTCTAATAAAAGTTACATTTATGTGGTTAGTCCACAAAACAAGAATTTTATTCAATATTCATTCATGGAACATTTCACTTCCTTTCCATTATTTTTTAACAATATGACCCTGTGACAGGGTGGTATGGACAAACTGTTTTTCTATATGATCGGATTGTTTTAGCCTTCCTCTAGAAACTATATATATATATATATATATATATATATATATATATATATATATATATATATATATATATATATATGTCTGTGTGTGTGTTTTATTAATACTAATAACTAGAGAAGTATACAATTGGAAATTGGAAATGTAATTGAGAACTTACATAAACAAAACAAAGTCTGTTGATATTACAGATTTATTAGATCGAGTGCGATGTCTATACTTGTACTGTCCATAGTGTATATTCCATGTGGGTTGTTGTAAGTGTGTGTCGCAGTGACTGTAGCCCAAGACAAATTTCCCCTCTGGGGACAATAAAGTATATTTTATTTATTTATTATTATTATTATTTATTATTATTTATTATTATTATTACGTTAGGCCTAATAAAATGCAAAAAGGACTCCTCCCTCATAGCAGCTGTTGAAAGAGAGCTATTATCTATAGCTAGTATAATCTTAGGTGCATCTCATAAAATTTGAATATCATGTAAAGGGAAGAATTTTTTCCCCGTAATTTAAGTCAAAATAATATTTTGAGATGCACATGTAGGTTCCAAATTAATCAATTGTAACAATCATTACAAAAGGAAGCAGAACCACCCCATTACACCCCTTACCACCCCGTCACACTAAAACTTGTGACGGGGTGGTATGTGACGGGGTGGTAAATTTTGACCTAAAATGGCTGCAGTTCTCCATGTGGTCAAATTCCTGACCTAACATACATGTATTCAGTGTGAAATATCATTTTCTTTGCATTAACAGTGTAAAAATGGGAATAAAAATCAGTTTTCCCAATCTATTTTGCGTGACGGGGTGGTTGGTTGGAGCTTGACGGACCCTGCCTAAAATAAAAAGTTAACAAATAAACAATGTAAATCAATCTTATTACATGCTTGCTTTTGTTCTAGACAGCTCCAAAAGCTCAAATGATGTCACTTCCTCTTTGTGAAGTCATTTAAAGCAAGAGTACAATTTTTATGGACAAAACAAGTTAGTGTGACGTGGTGGTAAGTCAAACTCACAAAAATGATAAAATATTTACAAAAAATAATGTTTTTTCAAAATCTATTTGTGTCTTATGTAAACAAGGACACAAATATTACATGAAAATAATCATGGTTTGAAAAAAATATTAAACTTATTTGGTGATATTTTAGAAGCAAATGTCTTGTTGGTCAGTGCGGACATGTGAAATTGGCCATGTTCTAATGAAAAACCATTAAAAATAGTATGTTATCTTTAGAAATAGTATTTTCATTATATATCATTCTAACAAGAACACTTAAATTAATAGCTTTAAGCTTTGGAAACACACTTTGGAATATTTTTGTAACTTATGCATC
Source organism: Lepomis macrochirus (assembly GCA_024633595.2). Classification (NCBI taxonomy): domain Eukaryota; kingdom Metazoa; phylum Chordata; class Actinopteri; order Centrarchiformes; family Centrarchidae; genus Lepomis; species Lepomis macrochirus. The sequence goes on along the minus strand of JALXJV020000011.1, from coordinate 7,934,117 downwards.
TCATCAAACATTGCAGACCCAAATGGCACCCGTTTCGTAGAATGACTCGCGCACTGAGACGCCGCGGCGTCACAAACAGATCTGCCTTCTCACCTGGACTCACCCGGCACATCTTCACCACCTGCACATATGGACTGTGTTTATGTGTTTTTGTTCTTTTATTGAACTTCCTTGCAGTGAGCAACGTATAGACCAACGGAAGAGCTGAACAGAAATTTACAGACAGAAAATAAGACAATGCATTAGCTTAACACAGAACCGGAAAGTTAGCAGTTTTCACTAAATCCACTCAAATGTACTCAGACACAAACTATAGCAGTAAACAGACCTTTGTAGCCGCTCTGGACTGCTGCTAAAGTACCTTTATCTTCCTCTCCCCGTTCATTTTAACACTTCTCCTTCTCTTTTTCTCTCTAGGTGCCGTTACAGCTTCAATACTATTTTCCCTCTTGTTAATTTCCCTTTCTTACATGTGTATAGTGTCCTTTCAAAATAAACTTCCGGTTAAACAGGAAACATGAAATAAAGACAAAGCGTTACAGGAAACATTTAAACCTTATTCTTCGTCATTTAAACAACATGTTTGAGCAAAGGGGATTTACAGCCCAAGGAAACCAATTTGATCGAGACAGCTCTATATTTTTAATGTACGGGAGGTGGGGGGGGCATTAGAAATCTTTCTAACCAGCGGGAGAACGGGAGTCAAAGTGTCATGAAAAACTACACCTGTTTCGACCACATCACTAACTTTGGCCGTGCTGTCCAAAAATATAACAATGGCTCCATTCATGCAGGAGGCAGACTTCAGGCTACCGCAGCCCACCACCTCTCCAACCGCTGAACCGGCCTCCTCTACAGAGCGCTGTGCTGCCGGGGTTGGAGCCCTACTGGTTTTGGTTGCCATACGCGTGCGCGTGTTGTGCGCAGCAGTTGCAGCTGCCTCCGTCCAGTTTACGGTGTAAACTCTGGAAAATGAACGCTCTCTTTCTTGGTGTTACCGTGGAAAAGTGTTTATTTCTCTGAGGAAAACACCGTGAACGTCTTCTTATCGCAGTGGTTTCACATTTAGAAGAGGGATATTCTGCTGTCGGACCCCGAAACCAACGTGGCTGCGACACCAGCGAGTGACGTGGACCCACCTCGCGCTGGGAGTCGCAGACAGTTTGTGCCCAAAGGACAGTAGAAATGCTTATTTTAAGCTTTTTATGGACAGGTATGATTTAACTGACGTATGGAGAGCTAAATTCCCAGATGTAGTCTCATTTACCCGGAGAAACAAAGACACTAGACTTTGTCAAACAGACTTTTGGTTAGTATCAAAAAGTATTAAAGAGCAGGATCTCTCAGTTAACAGTCTTCCCTGTCCCTTAAGCGATCATAAAGCAGTATTTATTTCTATTAAATTATTTTCAGATAATGCTTTTAAAGCCAATTACTGGAAACTAAATAATTCTCTTCTTAAAGTGGAGGAGGTTAAACAGAAAATCCCACAGCTAATTAAACATTTTTTTAACAAAGCTGTGGTGGAAAATTTGTTCAGTGTTAATTGGGAGTTATTTAAATATGAAGCAGCAAACTACCAAAGGAAGCTTGGCAGCACTCTTGCTAAAATGAGAAAATTAGAGGAACAAAGAGTTATCACAGGCATTTCGATAATGTCTCAAATATCAGCAGACGTCTTAACAGAGGAGGAGAAAATAGAAATGCTTAATCTACAAGAGAGCCTGGATAAAATATATATTTAAAAAGGCAGAAGGAGCTTTTATAAGGTCTCGGAAACAGTGGTTAGAAGAAGGGGAACAAAATTCTTCATACTTCTTCAAACTGGAAAAGTATCATGCAAAGATGAATACCATTAATGAATTGAAAATTGGCAACTCTATAAGTGATGATCAGCATTTAATATCTGATTTTTGTTCTTCCTTTTATAAAAAATTATATACCTCAGAATATTCTAACGATGATGCTTCAGTGTTCCTCAGTTCTCTACATAATACCCCTAAACTGGACACCTTAGAAAGGGATTTTTGTGACCTCCCCTTTTCCCTGGCAGAAGTCCGTCAATGTTTAGAACTGCTAAAAGACAACAAGTCCCTGGGACAGATGGTCTATCCTCTGAATTTTATAAATGGTTTTCCCAGCAGATGGCGCCCTTCTTACTGCAGGTATTTAATGAAAGTTTAAAAGCCAAAACCTTACCATGGAGGATGACTCAAGGTTTGATTACTTTACTCCCTAAACCACACAAAGACTTACTTTATATCGATAATTGGCGTCCAATTAGCCTTTTGAATAATGATTACAAAATTTTGTATTAGATTCTATAATTGATGAAACACAATCAGGCTTTATGCCCAAAAGGCAAATCTCCAACAACATCAGATTAGTCTTAGATTTAGTTGACTATTCACATTTAATTTCAGACGACAGCTTTTTGTTATTTTTGGTATTTGTAATTGATAAAAATGAACCCCTGAGATGCAAAAATATTCTCACTCCCATTGTCAAAGAATGAAGAAGAAATTTAACATGTGGCTATAATGTGATCCATCTTTGAAAGGCAGGATTTTACTCTCAAAGGCCGAAGGAATATCAAGAGTAACACACGCTGCTCTATCTTTATATATAGATCAACAAATGTGCAAAACCATAGATAAAGTCCTTTATGATCTTCTATGGAAAAATCTCAATCATTATCTGAAAAAGTCTGTTTTAATGAGTACAGTAAAGGTGGCCTTAGCTTTCTTGACTTTACTACCTTAAATTTCACCTTCAAGATTAATTGGATTAAGCGGTATTTAAATTGTCCAACCAGTATGTGGAATTTTATTCCCCGTTATGACTTTTCTTCACTTGGTCTCCAGTTCTTGTTGGTTTGCACTCATAATATTGAAAAAATTCCTCTGAAACTTTTTTGTTCCATAAACAAATGCTACTGGCCTGGTCCCTAATTTACAAGCACAACTTCACTCCTCATAGGTTTTATATCTGAAACAACAGATATATTTTGTATAAAAACAAATCAATTTTTTTCAACAGTGGTGTGACAATAACATTTTGCTTGTAAATCAATTATTTAACCAACGTGGTCAACTTTATAACTACACTGAATTTATTCATCACTATGGTTTCCCTGTTTCACCAAAGGACTTCTCCATCATCTTCGATGCCAAACCTTCAGCTGTCATCTCACTTCTCAAAAGTTCTAACGGATCTGATGATCTCCAACACTGGTGGATGTGAAGAAAACAACTGTTGGGAATATCTGTTTTTCGCTGCAACCTAAAAGTAAGAATAAGGCCATTCGTCATCTTTTCCAACAGGACATTAGGAGAACGCCTGCTGCTGTATCATATTGGTCCTCATTTGTTGGGGAAAAGTTTGGCTTTTGCCACACAAGTTTTTTTAACCAACAAAGTCAAAGAGATCTCATTCAAAATGCTTCACAGGTTTATCCCACTAACTGTTACCTGCACAAACTGAAAAAGGACTTGGACATCAGCTGTACCTTCTGTGGAGAACTCAATGAAACACTGGTGCATTTATTTTGGTCACATACCAAGAAACTTTGGAGTAAAGTTTATTAATTTATTTTTGTCAATATTTACCCTCAATTTACTTTGCGGTGGGAAAATGTTTTGTTTGGATTCACAAATATGACAGAAAATTATATTCAGAGTATTATGTGATAAATTTATTTATTATTTTATCTACATTTTATTTGCACAAGTCAAAATTCTTAAAAAAGAAAACAAGCTTTTTGGAGCTTGCTGCCAACATTAAGCACTATGTTCTTTCAATATCCGAGTGTAAAAACAAAAAAGCTGTTAAATCATATGACCTCTGTAAGCTTTACAAGATATTTATTTAAATTTTTCTTTTTGCATTTGTTAAAATTATATTTTCCTTTCTATAACCTTTGACCTCACTGGCCTATTTGTGATGTCTATAGACTTTATTGATGTACAGAAGATGTTGTTTTCCTGCTGTATCTTGGTTTTGAATAAAGTTTTGAAAGAAAAACAAAAAGACAGTCTGTGCCAAAGCGGACATATACAGGAGTTTCAGTAGGCTTTAAAAATGTAACGTTACAAACTGAAGCCCTGACTTGTTCTGTTGGGGACTGTTAGCGGCACTTTATCAGAGGTGCTGAAGTTAACAGCTGAGATTTCTGCCTGATCACAGGTGTTGTCGGTTAGTTTGGTTTTCCCCAGCATGAGCTCCCCGTCTCATCCAGTTCTGTCTGTCAGACGGTCGAGGGGAAGCCAATCAGTAACATAATGCAGTACAGGGCATGTAGTAAAATACTATGAATTCTCTTTAAATAGGCTAATGACAACTTTTTTTCTTTACATGTCAGAGGACACAGATAGGGCCTATGTGGGAGAGATTCTGAATGTGCAGAAAGTCTTGAACATGAGCAGATAAGTTACAGTGTCTCTCATACCTTCATTTATTTGTAGCGGGCCCGCCACAATATCAGCGCTGACCGCCACATATTGATTTTAGATTTCTTTATTAGGCCTGTTTAAAATCGTAGCTGATTGCAGAGCTGCAGGCAGCAGGTATTCGCTCAGCACATCCTCTCGCTCGCCCCCCTTCGCTCGCCCCCCTCTCTCTCTCTCTCTCTCTCTCTCTCACATGAACACAGCTGCACAAATCTGTCCAACACAACACTGACAGTGTCGGAGACCCAGTTTAAAAAAATTATTAGCAAGCCTGTAAGGAGCCAGGCTAATAAGGAGAGCTAAGTTAATGTTAGAGCTGGGTTTCTGAGGCTAGCATGCTGTACAGCTGAGCCACAGTTACACTGTCATTCTGTGGGAAACACTGAGTTATGATATGATTAACAGTTATTAACAGATGAGCTAATAAAGTCCAGTCAGTAACTTCATAAAAAGGATTAATGTATCTCTGAGATGAAAAGGAGCCACAAACACATTTAAACAGGTTACTTCCCCACAAAAGACACAAAACAGGAGGGAAGACTTAAACATGTGTGTTGACTCAGCAGGGATATTAAATAAGTTGATCTACAGGGGAAAATATTTAAAAGCACTAAAGAAAGCCTGAGAGCCTCACTACATTATATTCTGTTAGAATGATATATTTTGCCAGATGAATAATATAATAAATAATATATAAATAAGACATTTCCACCATAAATTGGAGCAGAAAGTTTCACCAGAATGCAGGAAATTAAGTGTTTGATGCTCAAAATGTTCTGGGGGAGGACCCCCATACCCCCCCACTTATTAAGAGTCCCATCCAAAAAAACAGCATCAGGCTTCAAACACAGTTTCTGGGAGGAATTTATTAGTTAAATATAATTACTTTTCACATGGCTTTTTGTTACCTGGGAAAGTAATTAATATGTTGTTTGTCATTCAGTTATGTGTTTTTTCATGTTTTTAATAACAACAGTAACAACAACATAAAAATCAACAATGTTCAGGGCAGATAGCCAACATATGTTTTGATGGGGGGCAGTAAGGGACCTGGATAATGGATAGGGGGGCGCTGGCCCAAAAAAGGTTGAGAACCACTGGAATAGACCAACAGGCCTGGGGAGAAGGGGGGTCGGCCCGGGTCACTTAACCTTCTGCCAACCTCCAGGATTTGTCCCGGTTCTCCAGACTGCCGTTTGAAAAGTTCTGAAGGACATTCATTTCTGGCCCGCCATGTAACAGCTTGAAAGAAATGTGGTCCGATGCCAGACTTATTAGCCGACCCCTGATCTGGGCCCTGTTTCAGAAAGCAGGCTTAACAAACTCTGAGCTTCTCCCTGAGCTCTGAGCTGACTGAGCCTGAGGTGGGAAACTGAGTTTCCGGTTCCAGAACAGCTGATCAGAATAAGTTCAGTCACCTCTGAGTATGTTGAGCCTGATGGAAGCGTGGGGATGAAAAAAAGCCTCATCAGTGGAGCTCCGATACTACAATTCACCATGGCAACGGGTAAATAAAGGCAGAGCCTCCATTTTAAATCGGGTGGAGCTAGAAATATGAACGCTGCCAACGTGGACCCTGATTGGCTCTAAAACGCAGGAGTGGAGGAAGGATCACTGTGTTAACAATATAAGTTTACTCATGAACCTGTGATTGTAAAGTCACAGTCACACCCAGCAGCTTAGCTTACTCATTATTTTTCTGCAGTGGAAAATGTGTCTCTAGCATACGCATAGGAGCCATGCCCCCCCCACATTTCAAAATCTATGTTTGTCCCCCTCACTTTTTTCCCCCGGCGATTTCGGAGTTGGCTCATAGCCAAGGCGGTTTGAATGATAGTCAAAATAAACGGTTGAAACTCGGAGAGAAATCATGTAGGCTGATAGAAAACAAGCGACAGCTAATTGGCACCTTTTCACGTTCACACCTTTTAAAAACTGCACCTTTATACTCCTTCCTCCAGTATTTTCTTTAGGCCAGTAATCTACTTTTAATTTCGTTACATTTTCCATTCATACCTTTTATAACTTAACAGTCTGTAATCTGCATTTTGCTTCATTAACCGAAATGATCCAGTCTGCGAGAGCAGTTACACAGAAGAGCGCCTGGAGTCGGGCTCCTCACAGTCACAGAGCTGGGCAGATGCAAACATTTAGAAAATCAGGCAAATGCTTTTTCAGTTTAAGACTTTATTGTTCTAATAATATCACTGAAAATCAGTGAGCGCACACATGGCACTGCTGGTCGTGTTGGAAAGCTGCCTTTAGTCTCTGCAGAGCAAACGTAGACTTCACACTGTAACATCTAAGTCAGATGATCCAGTGTTTCCCATACGTTCATTTATTTGTGGCGGCCAAAATATCAAGGCTGACCGCCACAGGTTGATTTGCCATTTTTTAAATTTTACTAAGCCTATTTAAAATCATTTTTGATTGCAGAGCGCAGTAGCGCATTCGCGCAACACTTCATCTCGCTCGTCTCTCTCTCTCTCTCTCTCCCTCCTGGAGCTCCGCTGCACAAATCTGTCCATCACAGCGCTGTCAGTGTCGGAGACCCAGCTTAAAAAGTTATTAGCCAGAATGCAAGGAGCCGAGCTAATAAGGAGAGCTGAGTTAATGTTAGAATGCAGCTGGATTTTCGAGGCTAGCGTGCTGTATAGAGCTGGCAGCTGTCAGTATTGATGCACGCACGCCCACTGTGGGAAACACAGGGTGATCACTGGATTGATTCCATCGCTTTCTTTTGATGGACATGACCCTGTTTTTTTCCCATCAGTAACTAGCCTACGTGTTCTATAGCGATGTTCGACGGTGAGTCCATAAACAGAAGGTCGCCGGTGAAACAACTTCTTGGCTTTCACTCATCAGCTACCAGCTATTATTCAGGAAACAATCATTTTTGAGATGCACAGAGAGACAGAGAGAGAGTATGGGTGGATAAAACAGTCCTGTTGGGCTTTACGCATGACGCACAGCTTCCTCGATGTTTACCTGCTTCAGGAATAATCACATTGTTTTGGCTGCCTGTGCTACTGCAAATCAAGTGGTTTGGTTGGCTATGTCCATAATAAAAGATTCAGCATTGGCTGGGCAGCAAGCTGATATTTTAAAGTGATCTTATCAACACCTTTATGGAGATTTAAAAAGGAAAATAATTGTATAATAGCTAAAGATAATCAACCAGCAAATCAAATTGCATTCCCTAGAAAAAAACACATGGCATGATGGACATGAGACAGACAACAGTGATGGGGGCATAACAGAGTTAAAGCAGACAAAATCCAAAGCACCAGTTTATGGTTAGATTGATGATGATTATTTAGTTATCTATTCAAGAGCTCAGCTGAAGTGATTACTTTACTTTAGGAGAGTTAAAGAGATGTTTCTAGTTTTGAAAATGTTTTAATTGGCTTGTTTAGTTATATAGTCTACTTGCATAAAATTCTCAAGAATGCAAGAATAAAGGTCTGTCTGGAGAGCGGGCTGACCAAGGACAAACTCCTGGGCCACTTTTTAAAAAACTTGTGTCCTGAGGTGTGCATGTGTCTCTGCTACGTGTCCACAAACAATTGAAAACTAGTCACTTGTCACACAGAGATGAGCATCCTGCAAGATTTTAAGAGGAAGAGGTCAGAGGTCACAGGAGTAGAAAAAACTAAGGAAGACGAGCTTGTAAGTTGTTTGGAGAGCTACTAGTCATACTGTATTTTCTAAAACTCACATAGTAAAATACTTTGTTAGACAATGGCATGTCATCAGAGTTCGCATTGAAGACAGCTCTGTGTGTCAGAGCCAAGTGAGAAACAGGAAATATCACAGACAGCTTACATCAAGTGTAACATCAGGATAACTAAATACATTTGTACTGTGGCAGCCACATTAAGTAGCAGCTGTTCCATGGTTTTATGGTATGCAGTCGGTTTTGTTCTAGTTATTATATATTATACTCCGTCTCTTCCCTCTCCGAGTTTTTCTCCATCTTCCGTCACTGCAACGACCCTCTTTCAGCCACATTAATAATTACATTCTGTTTTCAAAAGTCACTAAGAATGAGCATTTAAGTGCTTTTTAAAAAATAAAAAAAAATTCACGGGGCCATGCCCCTGAACCCCCCTTGCATTTCTGCGTCCCCCCAGGTTCAAAGTCACTCCTACACCCCTGGTCTATAGGTTAAAGTTTCAGACGTCTATGTTACATTAATAAAATCTTGCTCATTTCATATTTTATTAATGCTGTCAAAACACATTCAGACTGTCAGCAGGTAATGATGAAAAACTCCCTTTAAACCTTATTGAGGCCTGTTTGTTTGAGCTGCACCACAGTCATCCTCACTCAGAAACACTCACATTATCTCCAGCTGATAATGACGATAGGAATGTTCCAATCAATGTGACTACAATATGAAAGATTACTGTTCACTGATCAGTTTTATAGGTTACATATTAAACAGTGATTACTGCAGTAATGTAGCCCACAGTAAGTGTTTTCAGTGCAACTGTCCACAGAGTCGCAGCGTTAAAGACGGACACAGAATTTATTCTGTGCTGAGGATAAATCCATGATGTGCGGAGATCTGTCCTCACATCGATGACAGATTGATCATAAAGCCTCATGTTCAACATCATGTTTGGGTAAAAAACTAACAGCCTATCTAACCGGGATTTTAAAGTTTCTAAAGATGTAAATGGTTCAGATATGTGCTTTGATATCGAAATACTGAAAGAGGAAATGAAACGGTGAGTCAGACAGCCGCCTCAGGCTCTACAGGAGGAGTCAGAGAGAAACTGACGGTTTTTCAAACTGATCCTGTGAACCTCACGTCCTCAGGAGGAGGAGAGGTTCACAGGATAGTTGCTGGAGTTACTGATCCAGGGATTATCTGATCTTGCTCTCTGAAACTAAACAACCCTGAGTTTCCCTCATCTCAGGCTTAAAATACTCAGAATTTTCACTAATCCCACTTTCTGAAACGGGGCCCTGGAGTGTTTGTTCTTTCTTAATTCTAGCTGTGGGACTGGGCCAAGGTTTAGTTTCACTACTGACCCCTTTGTGTTGTCTTAGTATTCCCCTGTTAGCCTCTCTAGGATTATGGCTGCTGCTCTCTTTGTGTTTTGGCTTCTTCTGTTTCACTTTATTTTGTGGAGCTTGGTAACTGTCTCTCTTAGTGGAGACCTCTTTTTGCTCTCTTGTTTTTATGGTCTAAGCAGAACCCAGAAGGCCCTTTACTGTGGTTCTACATTTGTGTTAAACTCTCACTTTCCAATTAAACATCTTTTCATCAGAAACATCCAGTTTATGTTGCTTTCTTTACACATCGAGCCGGGACGTAACAAAGAGGTTCAGAGTGAATTATCCAGTGGAGATGTTTCTGCTTATATTAAGCTTTTAAATGTGGAGCTCAACATTGCTCTGCCACAGTCAATGGACTAAACCACTGAAGAAGAAAAGAGCCTTTAGCATTAAGATCCTCAGTGTGGATCAGTATAATATCAGCCTTATGTCTGCACTTTAGTGTCACCACAACTTTCTCATCATATTAATCTCAGCACAGAAGGAAAAAATGGTGTCTGACCTCAGAGTCTCCAGTCTGCAGTGTGGATCCTCCAGAAAACCGCACAGCAGCTTCACTCCTGAATCCTGCAGGTTGTTCTCACTCAGGTCCAGCTCTCTCAGATTGGAGGGGTTGGACTTCAGAGCTGAGGCCAGAGAAGCACAGCTGATCTCTGACAAACTGCAGCTAAACAATCTGAATAAAGAATAAATGATGTCACGTTAGAAGACAATGTTCCTGCTTGAAATCATTCAGTGTTTAATAATCTGTTCAGAGCTGAAGAAGCTTTAGAATGTAGAAGTTTAGAAAATGGAAATATTTGTTATTGTCTGATAGTTGAAATAGAGATTATTTATTTATTCATTGTATTTATGTATTTTATTATCATTTCCTTAAAAAACATGATGTGGAATAGAAGCTGATAATCAGGAAGAGCTGCTACGCCTGTTTGTTTTATTATTTCTAAGTCTGTGGATGAAACGTTAAGTCAGCTGTCAGATTGCTGGCTGATGATTGGTTCTGACGGATCCTTCTACTTGCAGACTGCATCAACACGGACTGTTCTTAAATAGCGTGTTAGCTTGCTGCTCGAGGCCCCGCTGGGTTTCAGTGCTCAGTTGGCCTCGTGGTGTCTTTTAGTTCCTGGCGGTGGTGATTTTCTTTGATCCATCGGCCTCGTTGCATTAAATTAAAGTCTGTTGGACGCAAGTGTGTCGTGTTAAGCTGTTCTCACTCCGGGCTTTTCTCGTCCTTAACTACTACAGACTTGAGTGATATGTTAGCTACTGGCTCAGTGTTGAAATGTGTAATTATCTAGAATGTTTTTGTTCTTTCTTAATTCTAGCTGTGGGACTGCGCCAAGGTTTAGTTTCACTATTGACCCCTTAGTGTTGTCTTAGTATTCTTCTGTTAGCCTCTCTAGGGTTATGGCTGCTGCTCTCTTTGTGTTTTGGCTTTTAAAACCATTTGGAGCTGAAGAGAGATCTTCTTCTGTTTCACTTTATTTACCCATCGAGCCGGGACGTAACAAAGAGGTTCAGAGTGAATTATCCAGTGGAGATGTTTCTGCTTATATTAAGCTTTTAAATGTGGAGCTCAACATTGCTCTGCCACAGTCAATGGACTAAACCACTGAAGAAGAAAAGAGCCTTTAGCATTAAGATCCTCAGTGTGGATCAGTATAATATCAGCCTTATGTCTGCACTTTAGTGTCACCACAACTTTCACATCATATTAATCTCAGCACAGAAGGAAAAAATGGTGTCTGACCTCAGAGTCTCCAGGCTGCAGTCTGGACTCTCCAGAAAATCACACAGCAGCAGCACATCTGGATCCTTCAGGTTGTAGTTCTCACTCAAGTCCAGCTCTCTCAGATGGGAGGGGTTGGACTTCAGAGCTGAGGCCAGAGAAGAACAGCTGATCTCTGACAAACTGCACCACCTCAATCTGAATAAAGAATAAATGATGTAACGTTAGAAGACAATGTTCCTGCTTGAAATCATTCAGTGTTTAATAATCTGTTCAGAGCTGAAGAAGCTTTAGAATGTAGAAGTTTAGAAAATGGAAATATTTGTTATTGTCTGATAGTTGAAATAGAGATTATTTATTTATTCATTGTATTTATGTATTTTATTATCATTTCTTTAAAAACATGATGTGGAATAGAAGCTGATAATCAGGAAGAGCTGCTACGCCTGTTTGTTTTATTATTTCTAAGTCTGTGGATGAAACGTTAAGTCAGCTGTCAGATTGCCGGGCTGATGATTGGTTCTGACGGATCCTTCTACTTGCAGACTGCATCAACACGGACTGTTCTTAAATAGCGTGTTAGCTTGCTGACACTGTTTGGAGTAAAGCAGCCGTCCTCCTGATCAGTCCTGAGCTCCATCAGAGAGTCCAAACATTTCAGACACTAAAAGTTGAAAGTTTCCTCTGCAGAGTTTCCTCTGTCTGACCTGTCAAGTTTTTAACTACATTTATTTGTTTTGCTGCATAAATGTCCCACGATATTAACTGTGACATCACTGCGAGCATGGAAACGTTTAAATGACTGACAGCAGCGAGGGCGAGGGAGAGAGAGAGAGAGAGACATTTGATTTTTAACAACAACATTTTTAACATTACTATATGCACTGTACAAAAAAACGTCCTATATCACATTAATAAAGACCTTTGCGTTTACGTGTGTATCAAAAGTTTAGATCAGCACATCTCTGAACTCTCTCATCTCATCTCACCCCCCCCCCTGTGCAGCTCTGTAAAAACTGAAATCTAACAGCAGTCTGGACTGAACCATTTTCTCGAAAACAAGAACCACATCAACATCTAACCCTTCCTCCACCTTCCCTCTCCGGGTCATATACACCGCCATCCAGGCCCGGATTGGGACCAAAATTCGGTCCTGGCATTTGTGGTTTTCACCGGCCCAACTAATTGATAACGTTATAAAAAACATCCCCGGAATCTGAACATTTTTCCCACATAAGGCAGCAATGACTTTCACACGTCATGATATAAGACCGAAGCGCATAGACTTTAGTCCATCCACATTCACACGCACACACGAGCATGGCACGGCGGCCAAAAAAACACGCACACACGAGCATGGCACGGCGGCCAGCACACAACACAACTGCTTAAGAAAGAAAAAGCACCATGACCAAATCAGTTATGACCAAACCACAATAGAATAGATGATAAAAAGAAGCACGTCCTACCTTATTAAATCTCCCTGTCCCGTCATGATCAGCATGACTAGCGATGGTCGCCACGTTAACGTTACTTGTGCTAACAATAACATCGTCACCTAAGTTACTTCTGTAAAGTTAGCTTGTGCAGTTCCTCCATCCAACTCTTCAGCAACATCGCCACCCACCACCTCATGGCTACTGCTGTTGCTTGTCGGGGAGATAGCAGCAGTCTGCTGCTCAAGCTCGAGGCCCCCCAACAGTGGGTGTAACATTGCTAGTTACTGCTAGCGCTTGATAAAAGTAACTGGCTACCGTCAGCTTTCTGTGCCTGGCTGACACTGACAATGTTAGCACTATTTTGACCTGACTGTGGTGGGAAAACATTTTTATCTTGGGACATTTTTTCAGCTTGGGCCTCAAGACATTTGCGTTTTTTGTCCCTTATTTTTTCTGCACCACCCTTTACTTTCACGAAGTTCGTCTTTTTGTTCATTTTACCTGCAGATCGGCTACTGAGATGCTAGCAAGGTTTTACTCTTTCCCCCCTTTTGTGTTTGTTGCGTGCTCTTGACGTGGAGCATATTACTTTGGGCAGAGGGGAGGGCCTCTGCCTCTCACGTTCTGCAGGTGTCCTAGCCATATCACTTGCCAGTAGGGGGAGAAACCCCCCTATAAATATGGGCCGGCCCATCTCTCTATGGATAGGTCAGGTGCAGCAACGTGGTCAGCTCGGCCCAAAACAATAGAAAATCACACCAGCCCTTCTGGCATCTGCCAGAATTGCCAGAGGGCCAATCCGGGCCTGCCGCCATCTTTGTTGTCCTAAAACAAAGTTCAATAGCTGACATAGCTGTTCTTCTTCCGGCAAGTGAATCTAAAACCACAAATAAAAATCTGCTTCCTAAAAACTTCTCCACATCTACTGAAAATGTTTTCCAACAAATCTGTCAGACAAATGCACTCTGAGAAGCAGTGAAACACCGTCTCTGTCTCTCACTGCAGAAGGGACATTTGTCTTCTACAGCAGCGTTAATAACAGAGACGAACGAGTCCTTGCTCCAGACAGACAGCCTGACAGCGTGTCAGCTCCAGCAGGGGACCCCAAACTTCCCGTTCCCGAGCCACATTAGCCAGCTCTGACTGGGGGATCCCGAGGCGTTCCCAGGCCAGCGTGGAGATATAATCTCTCCACCTTGTCCTGGGTCTTCCCCGAGGCCTCCTCCCAGCTGGACGTGCCTGGAACACCTCCCTAGGGAGGCGTCCAGGAGGCATCCTTACCAGATGCCCAAGCCACCTCAACTGGCTCCTTTCAACGCAAGCGAGCAGCTGCTCTACTCTGAGCTCCTCGCGAATGGTCGAACTTCTCACCCTATCTCTAAGGGAGACACCAGCCACCCGCCTGAGGAAACCCATTTCGCCGCTTGTACCAAGCGATCTCATTCTTTTCGGTCATGACCCAGCTTTCATGACCATAGGTGAGGGTAGGAACGAAAATTGACCGGTAGATCGAGAGCTTTGCCTTACGGCTCAGCTCTCTTTTCGCTACAACGGTACGGTAAAGCGAGTGCAATACCGCCTCGCTGTTCGGATTCTCCGCCAATCTCCTGCTCCAGTCTTCCCTCACTCGTGAACAAGACCCCGAGGTACTTGAACTCCTTCACTTGGGGCAAGGACTCATTCCCTACCTGGAGTTGGCACTCCATCGGTTTCCTGCTGAGAACCATGGCCACAGATTTAGAGGTGCTAATCCTCATCCCAGCCGCCAAGCACTCTGCTGCGAACCGATCCAGTGAGAGCTGAAGGCTACGGACCGATGATGCCATCAGGACCACATCATCTGCAAAAGCAGTGACGGATCCCAAGCCCACCAACCGCAGCCCCTCCTCGCCACGGCTACTCGATATCCTGTCCATGAATATCACAAACAGGATTGGTGACAAAGCGCAGCCCTGGCGAAGGCCAACCCCCACCTGGAAAGAGTCCGACTTACTGTCGAAGTACTCGACACAGCTCGCTTTGGATGTACAAGGATTGATAGCCCTAAGAAGGGCCCCCTCACCCCATACTCTCAAGCAGCACCTCCCACAGTAGTCTCCCGAGGGACCCGGGTCATATGCCTTCTCCAGATCTACAAAGCACATGTAGACTGGATGGGCATACTCCCAAGCCCACTCCAGGATCCTTGTGAGAGTAAAGAGCTGGTCAGTTGTTCCACGCACCAGGACCGAAAACCGCATTGTTCCTTCTTCGATCTGTGGTTCGACAATCGGTCAACCCTCCGCTCCAGCACCCTGGCGTAGACTTTACCAGGGAGGCTGAGAAGTGTGATACCCCTGTAATTGGCACACACTCTCTGGTCCCCTTTTGAACAGGGGAACCACCACCCCAGTCCTCCACTCCTTGGGCACTGTACCGACTTCCACGCAATGTTGAAGAGACGTGTCATCCATGACAGCCCCTCCACACCCAAAGCTTTTAGCATCTCTGGGCGGATCTCATCAATCCTCGGGCTTTGCCACTGTGGAGTTGTTTGACTACCTCAGTGACTTCCTCCAGGGAAATTGACAAGAAACCCCCATCAGCCTCCAGCTCTGCCTCTACTAGAGAGGGCGTGTCAGTCGGATTTAGGAGTTCCTCAAAGTGTTCCCTCCACCGCCTACTACCTCCCCAGTTGAGGTCAACAGGGTCCCATCCTTACTGTACACAGCTTGGACGGTTCCCCGCTTCCCTCCTGAGATGGCGGACAGTTCTCCAGAAACACTTTGGTGCCGAATCGAAAGTCCTTTCTCCATGTCTTCTCCGAACTTCTCCCACACTCGCTGCTTTGCTTCTGCCACAGCAGAGGCTGCAGTCCTTCGGGCCTGTCGGTACCTTGCAATCGCCTCGAGTCCTCCCGAGACAACAAATCCCGAAGGCCTCCTTCTTCAGTCGGATCGGCTTCCCTGACCACCGGTGTCCACCACGGTGTTCGAGGGTTACCGCCTTGAGGCACCTAAGACCTTGAGACCACAGCTTTCCGCTGCAGCTTCAGCAATAGAGGCTTTGAACATTGCCCACTCATGTTCAATGTCCCCAACCTCCACAGGGATGCCAGAAAAGCTCGCCGGAGGTTTGAGTTGAAGATCTCACGGACAGGGGCTTCCACCAGACGCTTCCCAGTTCACCCAAGCACTACCCGCTTGGGCTTACCAGGTCTGTCCAGCGCCTTCCCCACCCCTGACCCAACTCACAACCAGATGGTGATCAGTTGACAGCTCCGCCTCTCTTCACCCGAAGTGTCCGAAACATACGGCCTCAAATCAGATGAAACGATAACAAAATCGATCATCGATCTTCGCCTAGGGTGCTCTGGTACCATGTACACTTATGAGCATCCTTATGTTCGAACATGGTGTTTGTTATAGACAATCCATGACTAGCACAGAAGTCCAACAACAAACCCCCCACTCAGGTTCAGATCAGGGGGCCGCTCCTCCCAATCACGCCTTTCCAGGTAACTCCGCCATTGCCCACATGTGCTTGAAGTCACCCAGCAGAACTATGGAGTCCCCTACTGGAGCCCCATCCAGGACTCCATTCAGGGTCTCCAAGAAGGTCGAATACTCGAACTGCTGTTTGGTGCATATGCACAAACAACAGTCAGAGTTTCCCGCTACCCGAGGCGTAGGGAGGCTGACTCCTCGCTCACCGGAGTAAACTCCAACGAAGGGCGCCAGCCGGGGACTTGTGAGTATCCCCACACCCGCCTGGCCTCACACCTTGAGCAACTCCAGAAAGACTGTGCGTGGAGGTCAGCCCCACCAGATCTAACTGGTAGCGCTCCATCTCCCGCACAAGTTCCGCTCCTTCCCCACAGAGAGGTGACGCTCCACGCCCCCAGAGCCAGCCTCTGCCGCCTCGGGTCTGGTCCGCCGAGGCTCCCTGACCTTCACCACCACCCATGTGGCAGTGCACCCGACCCCTGCGGATCTTCCGATGGATGGTGGGTCCAAGGGATGTAGAGGGGGGGGCCACGTAGCTTCTTCGGCTATGCCCCGCCGGGCTCCGTGGCAAACCCGCCACCAGGCTGCTGACGAAGCTCTCCTCTGGGCCTGGCTCCAGACGGGGCCCCGGGCTTCCTCCGGGCAGGGTTATTCCTCCTCTTTTTTGATCTACCATCAGGGGTTTGTGTGAACCATTCTTAGTCTGGCCCCTCACCTGGAACCTCTCTGCCTTGGGAGACCCTACCAGGAGCACTAGGCTCCAGACAACACAGCCTCCAGGTTCACCAGGGCACGCAAACCTCTCCACCCCGATAAGGTGATGGTTCACCGGAGAGGTGAATCCAGGAATGTTGAAGTAAAATTCAAAACCTTTTTAAGACCTTTTCAAGACTTGTTCAACATATTTTCAGACTGCAGCGCCACTTTGAGCTAACTGATTAAATCAGCCACACACCTTTAAAAAGGGACATTTGAGGTTTTAAAAGGAATTTAAATATATTCATAACATATTAATTGCCTATATGTGATCAGGTTGTAACGCCACCTAAAAATTGAAGCATTCACCAACTTTCTCAGTTGCCTATGACAGCCTGTATGAGCCAAAAGTTTTCTTTTTGAAGGACTGGTTAGATTTTTCTGCAAAAAGCAGCTGTCTTACAAAAAGGACTGACTTCTGCCCCACTCAGTCAGTTTGTTACTACAAGAACAACTGCATATCATCGACAAGAGGGTCAGCAAGAGGGGATTGTATTATCCCATTAAGAAAAAGTCATTTCAGTCAGTCTGCATTTTGGGTTAAAGCTGCATCAGAATGGAACTCCATCCCAACTGCTGTCAGAGAATTGGATCCATGCAGCTCATTTAAAATCCGTTTAAAGAAATGGTTAATCAGGACTCAGCTCTGTCAACACTCAGGCTGTCTGTTCTTACTAGTGACATTCTTACTGCTAGTCTGCCTTTTTATAGCTGCATGTGTATCTGTTATCTGTTTTATGTATTTTCTTCTGGGCTAGTTTAATGTATACTGTGCATGCTGCTGTGTTCGTACGCTACACGTCTATGTATGTTCTCATTATGAGCTTGGCTGTACGTTGCATTTTTTATTATTTGAAGTCCATGAAAAAGCATTTCAGTATAATGTCTGTGGTCCTTCTAGTTAATTTTAATGCATGCATTCATAATGTATGACTTCATTTTAAAAGATTGTTAAATGAATTTTATAATTGTTTTTTAAGTTTTATAGGTTGACTATGTAACAACTGTCCAGGGACTAGAGATAAAAAACTAACTCTGGCACAATTGCATCTATGCTTATTAATGTGCACTGTCCCTGCTAAAGTAAACTGATTAAATAAAAAAAATAAACGATAGTTAAACGAGTAAAGTTCAATTTTCGGCCTTTTGATGTTTGTTTTTTAAAAATCCTTCTGAGATCCGGGGCTTTTCAAAAAACCCAGGCCCAGGGCTAACGACGCTGATAAATACGCAACGTCCGGTTACACTTTCAAAATAAAACTAGTGAATAACCTTTTGAAACTGAACGTTACTTGCGTTCCAAAGACAAACGAATAAAAAACTCAATATTGACTTTGTGTTTAACACAGGAAACAAGTGAAAGTACGGTTTCTGGTCAAACCGCCCAGTCTCCTTACCACAGACTGTAGCCCACATAAAACATACGGGCCTTAAAGCAGCTCTATTTTGACCCTCGGCGCGTCCAGTAGTCTCTGCAGTGTGCGCTCACTTTAGCGCCAGACCGCACCGAGGAAGAACAGAGAGAAGCGGCTAAGACGCAGTTGGAAAAACGAGATCCCACGGGCCCAGAAGCAGGTCTTGTGTGAAAAAACACCATCACTCCGGATCTTTGAACGCCGCTATTTGCCGAAGGAGGTTTTTTATTCCTGGAAACTCCGGTGAGTAAAGTTTGTAACCTTTAGCAGAGAGCTAAAAGTGCAGCGTGATGCTAGCTTAAATGGGCGGGTTAAAACCAAATACTGTAGGTTAAAAGCAGTCGGAGGATGTTGTGAACTGTTCAACAGGATTTTGTTGTGTCCTGGTTTCAAACTAATCTCTGGAGGTACTTTTGGATGTGTAAGCACATGTAGTACCTTCAGAGGGATTTTTATTTACAGTATTTATGATAATACATGTTAAAGATCATTTCTTTGCCTAAAATGTGGAAACTCTGTTCAGTATGTTTTGATTGTAATTTAATGTAATGCTGAGGAGAG
The DNA here is from genome assembly GCA_024633595.2 of Lepomis macrochirus. Taxonomy (NCBI): domain Eukaryota; kingdom Metazoa; phylum Chordata; class Actinopteri; order Centrarchiformes; family Centrarchidae; genus Lepomis; species Lepomis macrochirus. The sequence goes on along the minus strand of JALXJV020000011.1, from coordinate 7,915,217 downwards.
ATGGAGAAATTTAATCTGTTCATAGTAGTGATGTCTTGCTTAAATGCTTCCTGCTAAAGTTATAAATCTTTGGTATAACAATGTAAAACTTAAGAAGAGTCCCGAGACAACAGGGAGATGATATTGAGTTTTGACAAACGGGCTGAGATCTTATTTGAAGAACACTGACTGTGATGATTTATCTGATTTATTCTGTACTATATGTGCAGGCTGGTTTCTGAGAGCCTGGATTGTAGCTTAGAGGTCGACTCTTGGCTGGATGCAGATGGCGAGCCAGTCCCAGAGATGATGCAGCCTGTATGATGAGATCGGACCGCGGTGTGGCCAGCTGCTTCGATCCCATTCAACAGGACTGACACATCAGATTACAGGACACTGGCAGATAAGAAAGATCCACCACACGTTCATTATCCTGCCCGGGTAGAGATACAAATAACTGAAAGACACTGGACACTTTTTAAATTTGTGTTTTTTCTGAAAGAGCTCTTCTTATTCTGGGGATTGTTTCAAACATGGTTGGTGCTCTATGAGAGTGTTAAAGGCTCTGTAATAAACCTGCCCACTGTTCTTTAATCACACACAGTCTGTTTCTCTCCCCTACACTACTTCTCACAGCCTAGGTTGGTAAGTTAGCTAAAGTGCTACACTAGTGTTAAATATTCTACACCTGCCTTTAGCATTCAGAAACTATGCTACAGGCTTTCCCCAGTACGTTCAACTGACTCTAAGGGGCTCCAAGTGTGTTATAGAGGGACAACAAGGGGTCTTGACCATTGGTCCATATGTGACGACTCTGGAGTGAGAACGGGTTGGGTTGTAGATGGTTCATTTTATATCAACAGTTGTACAGTTTATGCAGCAATAGTCTCTCTTGTTGTTGTTGATGTGTTTTTCTATGAACGAATGGCTGAAAGGCATTTTGTAATAAATAATATGTTCTGTATCACTTTGTGTTGTGTCCGTTTGCTTTTTCTGTTCAGAAGATAACTGATTCTTGTGTTACAATATCATTTGTAAATGCTTTGTAAGGCACAGACAGTCCTCACTTTAGATGAGCTCACACAAAGTACTTTACTAACCATTAGGAACCAGAATTAATCATGAATTAAATAAAACATCTATGAACAGTAGGGCTGCAACAACTAATCGACAAACATTGATTATTAAATTTGTTGCCAACGAATTTAATAATCGATTCGTTCATGACGTCATCGGGCCGTAGCGACACCGTCAGCTTAACAGGGTAAAGTGATGTGAACAGTAACGTTAAAGTTACTAAAACACCATCAGAGCTGCAGAAACACCTTCACCACCTAAAACCTCCAGAGTGTGGCAGCGTTTCACTCTTCACTCAGCCAGAAAGGTCTGAGCTCTCCTGGAAACACCGGAGCGTCTGAAGAGGAGGCGTCTAACGGCGGGACTCGCCTCGGTAAGCTAGTTAGCGAAGCTAGCTTCACGCTAAAGCCGTGTTACTTCACGCTATGAGCTGAAACGTTTCCTGTACAGTTGGTCAGTTTGATTGTTACAGTAACGGTGCTGAGAGCAGCACATAATTATGATGCACAACGCCGCTGCTTCACGCTCCAGACGTGTCCTGACTTTACAATCAGAAACGCTGCATCGCTCATGGCGACGTTCCCAGCTGGAGAACGTGTTGCTGCCGAGCGCCAAGATCAGACAACACGGGACAGTTTAATACTTTGTAAAGAAGAGAAAACAGTTCTGTCTGTGTGTGAGGCGGCTAATCCGCCCAAAACTCCTTTAAAAACATCACGTAGTTTTGTGAGTTGTTGAGTTTGGGGAAACTATATTTGTTGTGAAACACTGTCGACTACAAAATCGTTGTTATTGATCCGCTCTTGTAAATTTGACAAATGAAATGCAGAACGTTCTTCCTTTCTTTGTACACAGGGTCAGTTTGTCCCGTTGTGTTGCAATACTGACGTGAAAGCTGCTCCGTCACTAAACAGCAGATCAGCTGCTGATCAGGACGAGATTTCAGCTGAACTTTCTGTTGCTGCAGCAGAAACGTTCATTAAAAGATGCATGTTTGAAAGCAGGATTTATTTTATTGTCATGACTGTTAATTAGCACATGGCTAAAACAACCTCAGGTTTAATTTAAAGGCTAATAGATAAATGATTCGTTTCAATAATCGACTATCAAAATAGTTGTTAGTTGCAGCCCTAATGAACACGCACTATTATTACTATTATGAAGCATTAACAACTCATATATAAATGGTTTGTCATTAAAATAATACTTCATTTATAAATAGTGAACCGATCATGTATAAAGTATGAAAATACAAGATAAAGATGTGTCACGATCCTGTCCTGAGTGCTGTGTTTCCGGGTTTTCTTTCTGAGGGTCTGGGTTTGTAGCTGTTATTTAGTCTGTTTTAGTTCCATGTCTTAGTTCCCAGTCTGGTGTTTATGTCTTAGTATTTCCTCCTGGTCCTTGTACTTCAGTGTTGTGTTTTCGATCTGTACAGTATCCGTCTTATAGTGTTTTGGGTTTGAGTCATGTCTGGTGTCTAGTTTACTCTCTGTGTTTGTGTTGGTCTGCCACTGTCTGTGTGTCTGATTTTGTTGGTTATGATTTTGTTCATTCGGCTCTAGTCTGTGTCCTGTTTTGCCTGCTCTGCTCTTCATCTGCTCAGTCTTGCTGCTTTGGATTTTGGGATTTCTGTTGGATAACTTTGTTTTGGACTGTTGATCAGCCACTTTGTAATTGAGCCTTTTGTTGCCTTTAACAAAACACTGAACTGCTCCAGTCAGCCTTCATGTCCTGCGTTTGGGTCCACCAACCTGCTTACCCAGCCTCACCTCACCACAACCAGACTGGAAACGTGAGGCTCATCTCTTCCTCCTCTGCTTTCACCGCCACCTACTGCCGCCTCGTCCTGTAGCTGTCCTATAAAGAATGAGGAGAGGACGCTAGCTAAGCTGCCGTGCTGCACAGTGTGCGGGTGAAAATCATTAACGTTAGTTTGATTTTATTGATCATGTCAAAGTTTAGTAGCAGCGGTCATTAAACAGCTGTCTGTCTGTGCTGAACAGGGAGAACCACTACGTCTCCGTTGTGTTCACACCACAGACGGTCCGAGCTGCACTTCCACATTTCTGAGTTCCGCCTTTTTCGCTCCGCCAACATTACGTTATCAGTTAACCTCTAGATAATCCATTATTGACATTTGTCAGTGGATTCAGAATCGTCCAAGTCCGCGATCGCTGATGCATCTAAAGATCAGTTATTTTCCACACCCCTAGTGGAGCCTGATGGCTGACGGCACAAATGAGCCTCCAAAGCTCTTTGAGGCTCGGGGCTGGATGAGTCTGTGGCTGAAGGAGCTCCTGAGCTGCCTCAGCTCAGCATAGAGAGGATGAGAGGGGTTGTCCATGATGGTTTTCAGCTTCCCTCTCATCCTCCTCTCAGTCACTGCCTCCACACTGTCCACCTCCATCCCCACCACCGAGCTGGCCTTCCTCACCAGCTCGCCCAGTTTGTTGGTGCACTTACCAAACATCAATCAACTGTTAATTAAACATATCAGATCTACAATAGTAACAGAGAGTCAGTGAACTGACCTCAGAGTCTCCAGTCTGCAGTGTGGATCCTCCAGAAAACCAGACAGCTTCACTCCTGAATCCTGCAGGTAGTTGTCTCTCAGGTCCAGCTCTCTCAGATGGGAGGGGTTGGACTTCAGAGCTGAGGCCAGAGAAGCACAGCTGATCTCTGACAACCTGCAGCGCTCCAATCTGAATAAAGAATAAATGATGGAGATAAAAATCCATTTCTAATCCAATCAGATGTGTTCAGGTTTTAAATGTGGAGCTCAACATTACTATGTCCTAATCAATGAGCTTTTCCCTAAAATGAGTAGAGGGACTTTGTCATTGTGTTATTGTGGATCATCATAATGTCAGCCTTCTACAGACATCATCCAAATGTCAGCACAACATTCATACACCTATTCATGTCAACACAGATCAATAACATGCTGCTGATCTCAGGCCAGTCTGGAACTAGAGGAGAAAAACTATATTGATCCTTTAAACAGCTGCATTTGGAAATATGACCTGATCTGTGTGTGTGTGTGTGTGTGTTCTGAAGGATCAATATCAATGATCAGACATTATTTGTGAAGACACATTGAAACCAACAGAAACAAAGAAATATTTCTACTTCAACAAGTAAACTTGATCAGTTTCAAACAAATATTAGTTCAGAGGATCTTCTGTATCCACATGTGACCGTTTACCAAAAATTAGAAACATTCATTTACTTTAACGACTAACAGAAGAAATTTTCTACAGTTTCTTTAAGAAACACAAGTCTTTGTGACTGCAGACTAAATTTAGTACAAGAAACATGAAAATATGAACAAAAGGACATTTACAACTTTATGGATGGAAGTTATGTCTGAACAGAAATTAGCTTCAATTGTTAATTAAACATATCAGATCTACAATAGTAACAGAGAGTCAGTGAACTGACCTCAGAGTCTCCAGTCTGCAGTGTGGATCCTCCAGAAAACCACACAGCAGCTTCACTCCTGAATCCTGCAGGTTGTTCTCACTCAGCTCCAGCTCTCTCAGATGGGAGGGGTTGGACTTCAGAGCTGAGGCCAGAGAAGCAGAGCTGATCTCTGACAAACTGCAGCTCCTCAATCTGAATAAAGAATAAATGATGTAACGTTAGAAGACAATGTTCCTGCTTGAAATCATTCAGTGTTTAATAATCTGTTCAGAGCTGAAGAAGGTTTAGAATGTAGAAGTTTAGAAAATGTAAATATTTGTTATTGTCTGATAGTTGAAATAGAGATTATTTATTTATTCATTGTATTTATGTGTTTTATTATCATTTCTTTAAAAACATGATGTGGAATAGAAGCTGATAATCAGGAAGAGCGTTACGTCTGTTTGTTTTATTATTTCTAAGTCTGTGGATGAAACGTTAAGTCAGCTGTCAGATTGCCGGCTGATGATTGGTTCTGACGGATCCTTCTACTTGCAGACAGCATCAACACGGACTGTTCTTAAATAGCGTGTTAGCTTGCTGACAGTGTTTGGAGTAAAGCAGCCGTCCTCCTGATCCGTCCTGAGCTGAGCTAAGTCCAGAAAAACCCTCCACGGGGCGTCACTACGTCCACTCAGTGTTCTCTGATTCACAGTTTGCACCATCAGTTTATAGAGAGTCTTTCCTGAGGCGTCCCCCAAAGAAGCACCTACAGGCTCCACAGGCTCAAGTAGAAAACCAGAACAGTTCTTAAAACCAGGACAAAGCCTGATGGCAGGATACAGATCAGTGTTCCATCAGAAAAGTCCGTTAAAAGAGAGCACTCACGCTCTGTCAGCTTCTGTTTCCAGTGTTTCAGCAGCTGACTTGGGGCTTGTGTAGACCTTAATCCACGCCCATCAGCTAGTCCAACAGGGTCGTCCAACCGAGACCCAGCTAGCTCCACCACCTTCCTTCCCCAGAGTAGAAACCCCTGCAGTGTGAAGCCGTCTGGATAGCGTAGGTCCCCCCCAGCTAGGACAGTCCAACAGTCCTCCAAACAGCACAGGCTCTTGTAGGAGCCAGTACAGAGAGTCAGCCTGCTGCTGCCTCTGCTTCCTCAGCAAAGTCCACACTGAGAAAACACTCCTGGAAAAGCTGGTAGAGATGATGTGCTCAACTTTTACAGTCTGTCAGAAACAGATAGATCCATCCGTAGACCACCAAACCGCTGCAGGATGCAGCAGGATAAAGGTCTCCAAACCAGGGGCCTCATGTATAAACGCTGCCTACGCATTACAAAGGTTCACGGACGCTGGTTTTCACGCACACGGGATGTATAAAAATGAACGTGACGTGAGAATGAGCGGACCCTCCACGAAACTTTTGTCTGGCTCTGTCAGTGAACTCCAAAGTGCCAAACTCACCAAATGGTTCAAAATAGCTCTCTTAAAATAATCCACTCCAGTTACTGTGCAGATGTCAATGAAGCAGCCAATCAGAAACCTGATTATGTCCGTTAATACACAATAAAAGTTTGATCGTGTCTGTAGTGGTTTAATATCAAAATAAAAGTGAATGTGAGAGGAATAGATAATAATGGCTCTCACATATTTAATTTCACTTCATATCACACATTATCACTTTATCATTTAAACATTCAAAGCAGCAGTTTGATTTGTGCTGCTGCTAGTGAGCCAGAACTATTCCATACTGCACCTTTCAAGTGGAAAAGAAAGAAAAGAAGCCAAATTAGTGCCAAATCTTAAATCAATGTCCGCTAAATATTTCATCAGCCCCCCGGAGCGCAGCGGTCAGGTGGCAGGATTCCGGCTCGCCTTTGCCCGATATTAGACGTGAATTTAGCAGCTGAGTCCTTTTCAGACTCGCTAACTGATGGAATCATCATAAAAATCCAAGATAACATCAAACAGCATTAAAGAATTGCAGCAGAGAGCGTCAGTAGTTTTGAATCATATCCTCTGTGTTAGTTTTCACTTTAGTTTCCGTGTGTAAACACGCTGCAGTGAACAGACTGTGCTGTCAGGCGCACAGAGCGCACTGAGACGCCGCGGCGTCACAAACAGATCTGCCTTCTCACCTCGACTCACCCGGCACATCTTCACCACCTGCACATGTGGACTGTGTGTATGTGTTTTTCTTCTTTTATTGAACTTCCTTGCAGTGAGCAACGTACAGACCAACGGAAGAGCTGAACAGAAATTTACAGACAGAAAATAAGACAATGCATTAGCTTAACACAGAACCGGAAAGTTAGCAGTTTTCACTAAATCCACTCAAATGTACTCAGACACAAACTATAGCAGTAAACAGACCTTGTAGCCGCTCTGGACTGCTGTTAAAGTACCTTTATCTTCCTCTCCCCGTTCATTTTAACACTTCTCCTTCTCTTTTTCTCTCTAGGTGCCGTTACAGCTTCAATTCTATTTTCCCTCTTGTTAATTTCCCTTTCTTACATGTGTGTACTGTCCTTTCAAAATAAAACTTCCGGTTAAACAGGAAACATGAAATAAAGACAAAGCGTTACAGGAAACATTTAAACCTTATTCTTCGTCATTTAAACAACATGTTTGAGCAAAGGGGATTTACAGCCCAAGGAAACCAATTTGATCGAGACAGCTCTATATTTTTAATGTACGGGAGGTGGGGGGGGGCATTAGAAATCTTTCTAACCAGCGGGAGAACGGGAGTCAAAGTGTCATGAATAACTACACCTGTTTCGACCACATCACTAACTTTGGCCGTGCTGTCCAAAAATATAACAATGGCTCCATTCATGCAGGAGGCAGACTTCAGGCTACCGCAGCCCACCACCTCTCCAACCGTTTTGGTTGCCATACGCGTGCGCGTGTTGTGCGCAGCAGCTGCGGACTGCCTCCATCCAGTTTTCGGTGTAAACTCTGGAAAATGAACGCTCTCTTTCTTGGTGTTACCGTGGAAAAGTGTTTATTTCTCTGAGGAATACACTGTGAACGTCTTCTTATCGCAGTGGTTTCACATTTAGAAGAGGGATATTCTGCTGTCGAACTCACCCCGAAACCAACGTGGCTGCGACACCAGCGAGTGACGTGGACCCACCTCGCGCTGGGAGTCGCAGACAGTTTGTGCCAAAGGAAAATAGAAATGCTTATTTTAAGCTTTTTATGGACAGGTTTGATTTAACTGACGTATGGAGAGCTAAATTCCCAGATGTGGTCTCATTTACCCGGAGCAACAAAGACACTAGACTTTGTCAAACAGACTTTTGGTTAGTATCAAAAAGTATTAAAGAGCAGGATCTCTCAGTTAACAGTCTTCCCTGTCCCTTAAGCGATCATAAAGCAGTATTTATTTCTATTAAATTATTTTCAGATAATGCTTTTAAAGCCAATTACTGGAAACTAAATAATTCTCTTCTTAAAGTGGAGGAGGTTAAACAGAAAATCCCACAGCTAATTAAACACTTTTTTAACAAAGCTGTGGTGGAAAATTTGTTCAGTGTTAATTGGGAGTTATTTAAATATGAATCAGCAAACTACCAAAGGAAGCTTGGCAGCAATCTTGCTAAAATGAGAAAATTAGAGGAACCAAGAGTTATCACAGGCATTTCGGTAATGTCTCAAATATCAGCAGACGTCTTAACAGAGGAGGAGAAAATAGAAATGCTTAATCTACAAGAGAGCCTGGATAAAATATATATTTAAAAAGGCAGAAGGAGCTTTTAAAAGGTCTCGGAAACAGTGGTTAGAAGAAGGAGAACAAAATTCTTTATACTTCTTCAAACTGGAAAAGTATCATGCAAAGATGAATACCATTAATGAATTGAAAATTGGCAACTCTATAAGTGATGATCAGCATTAATTATCAGATTTTGTTCTTCCTTTTATAAAAAATTATACACCTCAGAATATTCTAACGATGATGCGTCAATGTTCCTCAGCTCTCTACATAATACCCCTAAACTGGACAACTCAGAAAGGGATTTTTGTGACCTCCCTTTTTCCCTGGCAGAAGTCCGTCAATGTTTAGAACTGCTAAAAGACAACAAGTCCCCTGGGACAGATGGTCTATCCTCTGAATTTTATAAATGGTTTTCCCAGCAGATGGCGCCCTTCTTACTGCAGGTATTTAATGAAAGTTTAAAAGCCAAAACCTTACCATGGAGGATGACTCAAGGTTTGATTACTTTACTCCCTAAACCACACAAAGACTTACTTTATATCGATAATTGGCGTCCAATTAGCCTTTTGAATAATGATTACAAAATTTTGTATTAGATTCTATAATTGATGAAACACAATCAGGCTTTATGCCCAAAAGGCAAATCTCCAACAACATCAGATTAGTCTTAGATTTAGTTGACTATTCACATTTAATTTCAGACGACAGCTTTTTGTTATTTTTGGTATTTGTAATTGATAAAAATGAACCCCTGAGATGCAAAAATAACCTCACTCCCATTGTCGAAAGAATGAAGAAGAAATTTAACATGTGGCTATAATGTGATCCATCTTTGAAAGGCAGGATTTTACTCTCAAAGGCCGAAGGAATATCAAGAGTAACACACGCTGCTCTATCTTCATATATAGATCAACAAATGTGAAAAACCATAGATAAAGTCCTTTATGATTTTCTATGGAAAAATCTCAATCATTATCTTTTATTATCATTATCCCCCCGGCAGAATGTGGCCATATGGGTACAGTAAATAAAAATGACCTTAAATATGAAAATCAATAAATAAATGACAGAGGGGACATTTCCCATCAAACCTCCCCCCGCACAGCATTTCACAGCAAGGCAGGGCAGTATTCAAATTAGAATCAGTACAGAGCATACAAACACAGCAAGGCTACAAGGTGTTTGTTAGATGGTGGGCACTAAAGACAAAGTCACATAGGCAGGTTAGGCTGATCTAGGAAATCCATGAAGCAAGGAGGATGACATTGTGGGCCCGATGTGCTGCAAGTAAGGGTCCCAAACCTTGTAGAAAGCGTCTAATTTGGAGTGAAGCATGCACGTGATGTAGGCAAACAGTCCCTAACAATGCTGTACCAAGATTTCTTTGTCGGAACAACAGTTTTAATCCAGAAAAGTAGAATGTTCTTCCTGGCAGCAAAAGTCAGTATACTGAAAAGTCTCCTGTGTTTACTGTCGGTGATTCGACCATCTGGTAGACCAAGTATCAGGCTCATTGGGTCCATCCGTATTGGGACGCCAAAAATAGCAGTCAGTTCAGTGACAATGCTAGACCAGTACCTTTGTAACTTCACACATGACCAGAGGCAGTGAACATAACTACCAATCTCAGAGTTACACTTCCAGCAAAGCGGGGAGATGTTAGCGTCCATTTTGTTCTTGACAGCAGGTGTTATATGAGTACGATGTACAATTCTGAGCTGTATAGATTTGGTGTGGTTGCACACAGAAATGTTAGAGGCCCGGGACCAGACCTCTCGCCATTCTGCATCCTCTATGGCAACACCAAGATCTTTCTCCCAGGCCTGCTTAGTGGCTTGAGAGGTAAGAGGAGAACTAGAGATCAGGGCTCTGTAGAAAACAGTAATGTTTTTTTACCACTCTGTAGAGACAGGGCCTTCTCCACACAAGAGGTGGTGTTGTTAGACATTAAGGTGGTATCTTTAACAATGAAATCTCTAATTTGTAGGTATCTGTAGAAGTCACCTTGATCAAATAAACCGAACTGCTGACGCAACTGCTGGAAACACAGTAAGATTTGGCCGTTAAATAGATCGCCGAATTTCGTCAGCCCTTGAGTGGTCCATACTTTAAAGCCCTGGTCTTTACAACCTGGCAGAAAGTCCGGGTTATTAAGAATGGGAGTGAGAGGGGACGATAACTGAGCTCGGCCTTCAATAGAGCGAATGGATCGCCAGGCTCTGATGGTGCTGAGTGTAATAGGGTTAAGACAGTGTTTTTTAACAGAGTCAGGGTTATTCATAAACAGTAGATTGAACAATGGACACTTTGACTGAGAGGACTCAACGTCATGCCAAATCGAGGCATGGTCACGGTTGTGCCAGCTAGCAATCACCCGCATGTGAGATGCCAGCTGGTAGACTCTAAGATTCGGTACATCTAGACCACCATCGTGACCTGCCATTTGAAGTCCATCAGGGCATTGTCGGGCTGTTCGGAACTGTATAGGTTGGAGTAAAATGATGCAAAGTGTTTGTTAATGGTTCTAGTATCAAACGATCTAACACCACTGGAATCAGTAATGGAGACTATATTTTGAGAATCTGCCCTCTTCCTAACAAGGTTAGCAAGGTATCTTCCAGGCTTATCCCCAAACTCATACAGCTTCTGCCTGGCAAATTTAAGGGACTGTTCAGAGTCCTGAATCAGAAAGGTGTTCAAAGCAGCACATACGTGTGACAGTTCCTTTAGCAGATCAGGACTTGGACTAGATGTGTGATTTCTCTCCAATTCAGCTAATCGCGATTCGAGAAGTTTACGCTGTTCATTCTTCCTACACTTTTTGGATGCAACGAAAGACAATCAGTCCACGAGAGTATATTTTACACGTCTCCCAGAGGACAGAGGGATTATCTGTGGATGGTGAATTAATAGAATAAAAAATCTTTAACTCTGAAGTAAAGTAGGAGATAAACTTATCTTTTAGGAGATAAGGTTGAAATCTCCAACGCCGTGACAATGCCCTGTCCTCAGCAAGAGAATATTCTAAGTAAAGGGGGCGTGGTCTGATAACACAATATTGCCTATCGAACAAGATAAGGCGAGAGACATCTTTGAGGAGGGGATGAAAATGTAGTCGATTCTGGTATAAATTTTATGTGGGGCCGAGAAAAAAGTGAACTTCGAATCAGTAGGGTGAAGCTGCCTCCACACATCAGAATATTCAATGTAACAACATATATTAGCAAGGACCTTTGCTTGTTTAGAAGGGGGAGAGGTGTGAGATGGAAGTTTGTCAAGATAGGGATTGAGGTGACAATTGAAGTCCCCTCCCACAAAAGAGTCACCTGAGGACCATTCCATAAAAACTGCAAAAGCCTTGGAGAGAAAATCAGGGGAGTAAGCTGGGGGACAGTATATATTCATAAATGTTACCTCTTTTCCTGCAAGTATTCCTTTAACAATTACATAACGACCCTGGCTATCTTTGACACAATCAAGAAATCTAAATGCCAGCTTTTTATTAATCAGAATGGCTACGCCCCTACTGAAAGAAGAGTATGAGGTAGCAAAAACATGCCCCACCCAGCTCCTGCGCAATTTAGCATTATCCTTGTCTTCCAGGTGAGTCTCCTGGAGGAACGCAATAGAAACGTCTTCCTTTTTCACAAAAGATAACACTGCCGTCCTCTTGGCAGGCTTTTGGAGGCCGCGGATGTTCCAGGAACAGATCTTAATGTTATACAAATCAGTCGAGGCCATAGGGCACCATTAGCCAGAAGGGCAGGGTAAGAAAATCGGAGACGGGCACACCCACAGCCACCCCGTCCGCACTGATATTCCACATGGGTCTCATATGTACATGTCATGTCCTGAGCTAAACACATGAACTACATTGAACAAGCATAGCAAATATACAACAGAGAAAAACAAACTAAGGGCCTTTCCCCAAATAAACAGCGACAGTTCACCGTACAAGCACCTTTTAAACTCACCCAGAGCGAACTGAAGGCAATGGAGGAATAACGTGCCATAAAAACGAAAATAGTCCTCCCTGCGGGAGTAAACGAGATAAGGTGGACACGTAGTATTCACATTACGAGCAGCCTCACCACTCGGTTAGGAAATGTTCAATGTATTTAAAACATCCAGAGTGTTCGAAAATAGGCGTCGCCTAGAAAACGGAGCATGACATACCAGCCTGAGTGTTGAGACTACCATCGCAGGAGAAGTGTCCCAGGCCAGGCAAACGTCTCGGGTTACGTAGGTAACCCTTGTTCCCCGAGAAAGGGGAACGAGACACTGCGCCGGGTGACGACATCTATGGGAACGCCTTTAGGCGAGGCAGGGCTGAATGTGAATGAAATCACTCCAATCCTATTGGCTTAGGGAGAACGGTAGCATGTGACGGCGTAACTGCATGTATATAAGCACGCCGGCACATAGATACGCTAGCTCTTTACTATGAAGCAAGGCACTCCAGGCGGGAGAGGTGCGGCGAACCGACGCAGTGTCTCGCTCCCTTTCGGGGAACAAGGGTTACCCACGTAACCCGAGACGCTCCCTTCGAGGGGAACTCGAACTGCGCCGGTGACGCAGATACTGGGAACGAGATACCCACTATGCCGCCGAAGCCCCCCGCCTGCCCTAGCGTGCAGGCACCCTGTGGGCACGCACTCAGAGAGAGAGCTCTGGTGCCGGGTGCGGAGGGAAGGTCCAGACTATAAAACCGGATGAAGGTGTGAGGAGTGGCACAGCCAGCTGCATCACAGATCTCCTGAAGAGATGCTCCAGAGAGGAGAGCCGTGGAGGCTGCCATGCCTCTCGTGGAGTGAGCCCTTACAGCCATAGGTGAAGGCAAGTTACGCACCTGATAAGCCAGGGAGATAGTCTGAACAATCCAATTGCTGATCGTATGTTTGGAAGCTGGGAGCCCAGCCTTGGGGACCCGCAACATACCCGCGAATTGGTCTGCCTTCCTCCATTGAGAGGACCTCTGAGTATATGTACTCAATGCTCTGACAGGGCAGAGCAAATGAAGTCTCTCATCTTCTGCCGTCACATGAGGTGGAGGATGACACGTCTGCAGTACCACGTGACCCATTACACTGGACTGCACCTTAGGAATGTATCCTGGAAAAGTGTGCAGGATGGCACTCCTATTCCCCGGGGCAAACTCCCGGCATTGCGGAGCAACTGATAAAGCCTGGAGGTCCCCCACCCTCCTCAGAGAAGTGATAGCGAGGAGAAAGGCCATCTTAAGGGTCAGGTACTTGGCCTCAGCCGACTCAAGGGGCTCGAAGGGGGTCTCAGCCAGAGCTTCGAGCTCCACTGCCAGGTCCCAGGTGGGAACTCTAGGGCGAGTCGCAGGTCTCATCCTTCGGGTCCCACGGAGGAATCGTACGACCAACGGGAGCCTTCCCAAGGACCCATCCCTACAAAGGGTGTGGAAAGCCGATATAGCTGCCACATACACCTTGAGGGTGGATGGGGAAAGGCCCGCAGAGAAGCGGTCCTGCAAAAACTCCAGCACCTGAACCACCGGGCAGGTAACTGGGTCCAGCATGCGTTCTCTGCACCATGTGGAGAAAACCTTCCATTTGATGCCGTACATCCTCCGTGGTGGATGGGGCCCTGGAGCTAAGGAGTGTCTCGATTGCTCCTGTCGTTAGGCCCACCTGTAGGTACTGTGCCCCCTCAAGGGCCAGACCCACAGCCGCCACAGGGCGGGGCAAGGGTGAAGAACCCGGCCCCCTTCCCGGGACAACAGGTCTCTCCTCAGAGGGACCTGCCATGGTGGACCTTCCAGGAGCTCCAGTAAGTCCGAGAACCACACTCGGGTCGGCTAGAACGGTGCTACTAGCAGTAGTTGAATACCGTCCTGACGGACCCTCTCCAGGATCCCCGGGAGCAGAGCAACTGGGGAAATGCGTACAGAGCGTAGCCTCGACCACGAGAGTGTACTATGGCGACCGGCCCTAGTGGGGCCGGGGGTGTCAGGGAAAACCATAGAGGACAGTGCGTAGTCTCTTGAGACGCAAACAAATCCACGTCTATGGGCCCGAACCTTCCGCACAATGATTCCACCACCTCCGGGTGGAGTCTCCATTCCCCGGGCCTCAGCCCCTGTCTCGACAGCAAGTCTGCTCCCTGATTCTCAAGTCCCGGAATGAACATCGCTCTGATGGACAGTAGCTTCCGTCGGGACCACAGGAGGATCTGGTGCGCCAGTCTGCAAAGAGGGCGTGAACGCAGACCCCCTGGTGATTCAGATAGGCCACCACTGCTGTATTGCCGGACCTGACAAGAACGTGGTGACCCTGGAGTTCGGGCAGGAAGCTCCTCAGAGCCCGGAACCCTGCCAGCATCTCGAGGCAGTTGATGAAAGATGCTCCTGCCAGAAAGTGCCATGATGAAAGATGCTCCTGCCAGACCCCGTGCGCCGAGCGGTCTCCCATGACCGCGTCCCACCCAGTAAGGGAAGCGTCTGTCGAAAGCGATTACACGGCGAACAAGATGCCCCTAACTTGGGTCCCTGGGACAAGAACCAAGGCTTCTTCCACACTGATAGTGCACGAAGACATCTGTGCGTGACACGTATCAGGCGGAACGGATTTCCCCTCGGGGAGAATCCCTTGGTCTTCAGCCATCACTGCAGGGCCCTCATGTGCAGCAGACCAGAAGGTATTATGCTGGAAGCTGCTGCCATGAGGCCCAATATCCTCTGGAAGTGTTTCCTTGTGATGGCAAGGTCCAATTTCACTCTCTTCACAGTGGTCACGATGGACTGGATACGTGCTGGAGACAGCTGTGCCTGCATCGTTCCTGAGTCCCATACCACCCCTACGAACACAGTTCTTTGGGTGGGCACCAACACACTTTTCTTCACGTTGAGCCTCAGCCCTAAACGTTGAAGATGAGCGAGAACGACATCTCGATGCCGAACCGCCAACTTCCGAGACTGCGCCAGGATTAGCCAGTCGTCGATATAATTGAGCACTCTGACGCCCTGGAGTCTCAGGGGGTTAGTGCTGCATCCATGCATTTGGTGAAGGTGCGAGGAGAGAGTGCTAGTCCG
The DNA here is from genome assembly GCA_024633595.2 of Lepomis macrochirus. Classification (NCBI taxonomy): domain Eukaryota; kingdom Metazoa; phylum Chordata; class Actinopteri; order Centrarchiformes; family Centrarchidae; genus Lepomis; species Lepomis macrochirus. The sequence goes on along the minus strand of JALXJV020000011.1, from coordinate 7,899,979 downwards.
AAGGGAAGGACCCGAGACTGGTATGCCACGCCCCTGAAGGCGAACCTTGGGAACTTCCTGTGGGATGTATGGATGGGGATATGGAAGTACGCATCCTTAAGATCTATGGTGACAAACCAGTCCTCGGACCGGATGTGACTCCACGATGGCGGGGATGGTGAGCATCTTGAACCTGTATCTCCTCAGAGATCGGTTCAGGACCCGCAGATCCAGGATCAGGCACAGGCCTCCGTCCTTTTGGGGACGATGAAGTAGCGGCTGTAAAACCCGACATGCTTTCCAGCGGAAACAATCTCCACAGCCCCTTCCTCCAGTAGCGCGTCGTACTTCCTGTCCCAGCACCGAGCGTTGTTCAGGCTGAACCTCGGTCTGGACCATCCCATTGAACCTGGGAGCGGACCCGGAACTGCAGTCCGTATCCCTCGATGACGATGCGTGGGACCCCGGGAGATATGTCTGACATGCTCAGCCAGCGGGACCAACCCCTCGGGGTTGGTGGCCGGGGCCTCGTGCTGGTCTCGGAAGGTCTCCTGAAGCAAACTGGCAGGAAAGGAACCCCGAGGACCCGCAGTCTGGGAGTCAAAACCTTTGGCCGACAGCCGCCCCTCGGGGCCAGCCGAATGGCGAAGGTTCGGTGGTGGTTAGCACGTCCCGAGCGCCTTGGCGGCGGGAAAACTGCGCTAGTGGCCACTCTGGAGGGGACCTCAGTCGGCCTCCGGGGCTGAAACACAGAGTCAGGACCTCCTTGCTTGGCCCCTGCGGGGGGGGGGGGTGCGCAGGAGCGTCGCCTCGCGTCCCAAGCTGCTCGAGGGGGACCGCGAGAAACCACACTCTGCTTGCAAGTCTGCCAACGGAACCAGCCCCTCGGGGCTAGTGGTCGGTATCTTGTGTGATTCCTTGGTGGACCCCTGAAGCGCCAGAACGGCAGGGGAGAGCCACCGAAGATCCACGGTGAGTGAGTCTGGATGCCACCTGACTGCAGACCCTCGGGGCAGGCAGTATAGTGTGGACTCAATGGTGGCAGGTGCGGCCCGAACGTGTAAACGGCGGGATAATGTCACCCGTTGCCATGACGGAGGGGACCTAGGTCGGCCATCATGCTCCGTCGCGCCTCTGTGACATTGCCGGCGGAACCAACCCCTCGGGGCTGGTAGCCGGTATTCCTAGGCGATCTCGGACGGTCTCCTGAAGCGGCTGCCAAGGAAAAAGCCGCCGATGAACTGCAGTCTGGGAGCCGACCTTCTGGCTGCTGCCGCCCCTCAGGGCCAGCAGAATGGTGAAGGCTAGCGTGTCCCGAGCGCCTCAGCGGCGGGAAACAGCGCTAGTCCCCGAGTGTCCTCTACCCGCGGCATCGTTTCTCCCGCAGTCAGCGGTCCTTGATCCCCTCCGGCTCGCTGTCCTCCAGCAGCTGGGGGTAGCTAGGCGGAGAATGTTATCCCAAGACTTACATAACTCATTATGCATTTCAGTCTGGAAAAAGACAGCATGGGGATGGCGAGTGGTTCCTCAGGAAGCAATCATCCATTTACTACACTGATAATTTTACAGTGTACCGGCATTAAGCTTCCACACAGCCTGTGGCCAATCAGGGATGAGCTGAGCCACAGTCCAGCGTCACCACTTCCAGCAGCTTATCAAGTCGACGCTGGCTCTTCTGATGAGCGTCGGCCCGACACCGGAAGTCATTCTCCTCCGCCATGACGCTAAACACATCTAACTCCTCAGAGCTTAGAGTGCATTTGTCTCGCCGAACGGGGAAAGCCGAACGGAAATGAGAGTCGGAATCAGCAGATGAAGGCAGAGAAAGGGCATCAGCCGTCTCAAGATCCTCCAGCAGGTCCTGCTACAATCCCCATGACCGAAGCCGTCGGTCTGCCTCGGCAACCGCGGGGCTCTAAGCCACGGGGAGAGCGTATCCTGCCGTCCTCTGAGAAGAGTGCCATGCGGGACCTCAGTACCCACATGAGATAGGCCGTGCAATGACCACAGCCAGCTCCCTCGAGAGCTGCTGTAGCGTGCGGCAGACCTAGTCAAGCAACACACAGTTCGTGAGAATCTCCTACCGTGAGAAGCCTTCTGCAGGAATGCACACATCTGCGGAACTGGTTCGACTCAGAGGACATGCTGCGACCTCTTTTCCAGGTGAGTATTACAAGCCATTTCTTCTTGGATGTGGGAGCTTTCACTAACAACATTCGCCAAAGTGCCTGCTGAATAGAAAAAAGCTAACGTATCTATGTGCCGGCGTGCTTATATACGCCCACGGTTACGCCGTCACATGCTACCGTTCTCCCTAAGCCAATAGGATTGGAGTGATTTCATTCACATTCAGCCCTGCCTCGCCTAAAGGCGTTCCCATAGTGTCGTCACCGACGCAGTTCGAGTTCCCCTCGAAGGGGAACGGAGCTATGTGCCCCGTGAGGTCATCAGCCAGGCAGAGTGTCAATGAAAGCGCGTACCTCCTCCTGGGTGGAAACAGGCCCGTCGTGACAGGACAGGCAAACCAAGCAATTGCTTGGGGCCCCGAGCTGGACTGGGGCCCCAAGACAACGACTGTTTAAGAATAAAATACAATGACAAACCATGAGTGCCCGCGCCCCTTTGATAGATAGTCAATGCAGTAAAGTGCAATGACGCTGTTATCGGAATCCTCCTCAAGGGGGCCCCTCTCAGTAGTCGCTGACAGCCATAGGCTGACAACAGCGCCAAACACGTTACCTCTGCTGCTCAGTGTGTGTGTGTGTGTTTTCAAGTATGTTGGATTTAGTTATTGTGCACTTTTTAATGTATATTTGATTTTATGGTACAGTGGTGTTTTTTGCAAATGTTCAATTGTTGAAAATGTTCAAATTTTATGCAACAGCAGTATTTGCACTGTAAAAAAAAAAATTATATAAAGTGTGGGTGAACTTTAACTGTATGGCTATGCTGTGGTTCCTATAGGCTTTGCGTGCGTGTGTAGGGGGGGGGCCAAATTCCTTAAAACGGCCCTGGGTGGAAAACCTCTTTTTGGAGCCTCCATGTACCACCTGTAGAGTAGCCGGGAACAGCATAGCATACGGCATCCCTCGCTCCCGCAACCGCTGTTTCACTGTGTCGTACGCCTTGCGTTTCTTCATGACCACTGAGGAAAACTCGCTGTAAAAAGAGACCCTGGATCCGTTGTAGATTAAGCCACCGTCCTGGCTCACTCGACGCGCTGCTTCCATAACCCTCTGTTTGTCTCTGAATGAGTGGAATCGTAGCAGCAGCCACCTGGGATTCCTGTTTGGGTCCGGTTTGCGTGCGAGGGTGCGGTGGGCTCTCTCCAACTTTATGCGGCCGGCCTTCGACGTCATCTTTAGAACGCGTGGTAGCCATGATTCGAAAAACTCCACCGGCTGCCCAGTCTCCGTGTCCTCCGCCAGGCTGACAACTCGGATGTTTAGGCGCCTGCTGTAGTTCTCGGCCATATCCAAGCTATCTGTGAGGGCGCTGACCTGCTTTTCCAGCTCCACAATCCTCGGCTCCTGTGCTGCGGCAGAGTTTTCAACTGCTAACAGCCTGGTTTCTGCTTCATCTAGCCGCTTATTAGCAGCCAGGAGCTCCGTAGCATGCTTGTGGATAGTCTCGGCCAGAGGGCTAAGTTTTTCATCAATAACTTTAATAATGTTGGAAGTCATCACTGTCAGAGCTTTAGCAAGGACAGGGTCAAGCCCATCTACGGTCGAAAGACTGTGGCCAGAAGTTTTCCAAGGACATAGCCTGATATGTTCAGAACAGAAAATGTGGCGTCCAGTATCAGCAGGATAATAAGAAAATTAGCACCGAGTAGCGGGGAGCTCTGGCAAAAGCGTCTGCTCAGCTAGCCGCCATCACGTGACCCCCCGAAAAGTTCTGTTTTAATGAGTACAGTAAAGGTGGCCTTAGCTTTCTTGACTTTACTACCTTAAATTTCACCTTCAAGATTAATTGGATTAAGCGGTATTTAAATTGCCCAACCAGTACGTGGAATTTTATTCCCCGTTATGTCTTTTCTTCACTTGGTCGCCAGTTCTTGTTGGTTTGCACTCATAATATTGAAAAAATTCCTCTGAAACTTTCTTCGTTCCATAAACAAATGCTACTGGCCTGGTCCCTAAGCACAACTTCACTCCCCATAGGTTTTATATTTGAAACAACAGATATATTTTCTATAAAAACAAATCCATTTTTTTTCAACCGTGGTGTGACAATAACATTTTGCTTGTAAATCAATTATTTAACCAACGTGGTCAACTTTATAACTACATTGAATTTATTCATCACTATGGTTTCCCTGTTTCACCAAAGGACTCATCGTCTTTGATGCCAAACCTTCAGCTGTCATCTCACTTCTCAAAGGTTCTAACGGATCTGATGATCCCCAACACTGGTGGATGTGAAGAAAACAACTGTTGGGAATATCTGTTTTTCGCTTCAACCTAAAAGTAAGAATAAGGCCATTCGTCATCTTTTTCAACAGGACATTAGGAGCACGCTCGCTGCTGTATCATATTGGTCCTCATTTGTTGGAGAGATTTGTTGGGAAAAAGTTTGGCTTTTGCCACACAAGTTTTTTTAACCAACAAAGTCAAAGAGATCTCATTCAAAATGCTTCACAGGTTTATCCCACTAACTGTTACCTGCACAAACTGAAAAAGGACTTGGACATCAGCTGTACCTTCTGTGGAGAACTCAATGAAACACTGGTGCATTTATTTTGGTCACATACCAAGAAACTTTGGAGTAAAGTTTATTAATTTATTTTTGTCAATATTTACCCTCAGTTTGCATTGCAGTGGGAAAATGTTTTGTTTGGATTCACTAAATATGACAGAAAATTATATTCAGAGTATTATGTGATAAATTTATTTATTATTTTATCTACATTTTATTTGCACAAGTCAAAATTCTTAAAAAAGAAAACAAGCTTTTTGGAGCTTGCTGCCAACATTAAGCACTATGTTCTTTCAATATCCGAGTGTAAAAACAAAAAAGCTGTTAAATCATATGACCTCTGTAAGCTTTACAAGATATGTATTTAAATTTTTCTTTTTGCATTTGTTAAAATTATACTTTCCTTTCTATAACCTTTGACCTCACTGGCCTATTTGTGATGTCTATAGACTTTATTGATGTACAGAAGATGTTGTTTTCCTGCTGTATGTCTTGGTTTTGAATAAAGTTTTGAAAGAAAAACAAAAAGACAGTCTGTGCCAAAGCGGACATATACAGGAGTTTCAGTAGGCTTTAAAAATGTAACGTTACAAACTGAAGCCCTGACTTGTTCTGTTGGGGACTGTTAGCGGCACTTTATCAGAGGTGCTGAAGTTAACAGCTGAGATTTCTGCCTGATCACAGGTGTTGTCGGTTAGTTTGGTTTTCCCCAGCATGAGCTCCCCGTCTCATCCAGTTCTGTCTGTCAGGACGGTCGAGGGGAAGCCAATCAGTAACATAATGCAGTACAGGGCATGTAGTAAAATACTATGAATTCTCTTTAAATAGGCTAATGACAACTTTTTTTCTTTACATGTCAGAGGACACAGATAGGGCCTATGTGGGAGAGATTCTGAATGTGCAGAAAGTCTTGAACATGAGCAGATAAGTTAGTGTCTCTCATACCTTCATTTATTTGTAGCGGCCCGCCACAATATCAGCGCTGACCGCCACATATTGATTTTAGATTTCTTTATTAGGCCTGTTTAAAATCATAGCTGATTGCAGGCAGCAGGTATTCGCTCAGCACATCCTCTCTCGCCTCCTCTCTCTCTCTCTCTCTCTCTCTCTCTCTCTCTCTCTCTCTCTCATGAACACAGCTGGACAAATCTGTCCAACACAACACTGACAGTGTCGGAGACCCAGTTTAAAAAAATTATTAGCAAGCCTGTAAGGAGCCAGGCTAATAAGGAGAGCTAAGTTAATGTTAGAGCTGGGTTTTTGAGGCTAGCATGCTGTACAGCTGTGCCACAGTTACACTGTCATTCTGTGGGAAACACTGAGTTATGATATGATTAACAGTTATTAACAGATGAGCTAATAAAGTCCAGTCAGTAACTTCATAAAAAGGATTCATTTATCTCTGAGATGAAAAGGAGCCACAAACACATTTAAACAGGTTACTTCCCCACAAAAGACACAAAACAGGAGAGAAGACTTAAACATGTGTGTTGACTCAGCAGGGATATTAAATAAGTTGATCTACAGGAGAAAATATTTAAAGCACTAAAGAAAGCCTGAGAGCCTCACTACATTATATTCTGTTAGAATTATATATTTTGCCAGATGAATAATATAATAAAAAATATATAAATAAGACATTTCCATAAATTGGAGCAGAAATTTTCACCAGAATGCAGGAAATTAAGTGTTTGATGCTCAAAATGTTCTGGGGGAGGACCCCCATACCCCCCCACTTATTAAGAGTCCATCCAAAAAAACAGCATCAGGCTTCAAACACAGTTTCTGGGAGGAACATTCACTTATTAGTTAAATATAATTACTTTTCACATGGCTTTTTGTTACCTGGGAAAGTAATTAATATGTTGTTTGTCATTCAGTTATGTGTTTTTTCCATGTTTTTAATAACAACAGTAACAACAAAAAAAAAAATCTACAATATTCAGGGCAGATAGCCAACATATGTTTTGATGGGGGGCCGTAAGGGACCTGGATAATGGATAGGGGGGCGCTGGCCCAAAAAAGGTTGAAAACCACTGGAATAGACCAACAGGCCTGGGGAGAAGGGGGGTTGGCCCGGGTCACTTAACCTTCTGCCAACCAGGATTTGTCCCGGTTGTCCAGACTGCCGTTTGAAAAGTTCTGAAGGACATTCATTTCTGGCCCGCCATCTAACAGCTTGAAAGAAATGTGGTCCGATGCCAGACTTATTAGCCGACCCCTGATCTGGGCCCTGTTTCAGAAAGCAGGCTTAACAAACTCTGAGCTTCTCCCTGAGCTCTGAGCTGACTGAGCCTGAGGTGGGAAACTGAGTTTCCGGTTCCAGAACAGCTGATCAGAATAAGTTCAGTCACCTCTGAGTATGTTGAGCCTGATGGAAGCGTGGGGATGAAAAAAAGCCTCATCAGTGGAGCTCCGATACTACAATTCACCATGGCAACGGGTAAATAAAGGCAGAGCCTCCATTTTAAATCGGGTGGAGCTAGAAATATGAACGCTGCCAACGCGGACCCTGATTGGCTCTAAAACGCAGGAGTGGAGGAAGGATCACTGTGTTAACAATATAAGTTTACTCATGAACCTGTGATTGTAAAGTCACAGTCACACCCAGCAGCTTAGCTTACTCATTATATTTTGCAGTGGAAAATGTGTCTCTAGGTTAAAGTTTCAGACGTTTATGTTACATTAATAAAATCTTGCTCATTTCATATTTTATTAATGCTGTCAAAACACATTCAGACTGTCAGCAGGTAATGATGAAAAACTCCTTTTAAACCTTATTGAGGCCTGTTTGTTTGAGCTGCACCACAGTCATCCTCACTCAGAAACACTCACATTATCTCCAGCTGATAACGACGATAGGAATGTTCCAATCAATGTGACTACAATATGAAAGATTACTGTTCACTGATCAGTTTTATAGGTTACATATTAAACAGTGATTACTGCAGTAATGTAGCCCACAGTAAGTGTTTTCAGTGCAACTGTCCACAGAGTCGCAGCGTTAAAGACGGACACAGGATTTATTCTGTGCTGAGGATAAATCCATGATGTGCGGAGATCTGTCCTCACATCGATGACGGATTGATCATAAAGCCTCATGTTCAACATCATGTTTGGGTAAAAAACTAATAGCCTATCTAACCTGGATTTTAAAGTTTCTAAAGATGTAAATGCGTTCAGACTGGGCCAAGGTTTAGTTTCACTACTGACCCCTTTGTGTTGTCTTAGTATTCCCCTGTTAGCCTCTCTAGGGTTATGGCTGCTGCTCTCTTTGTGTTTTGGCTTTTAAAACCATTTGGAGCTGAAGAGAGATCTTCTTCTGTTTCACTTTATTTTGTGGAGCTTGGTAACTGTCTCTCTTAGTGGAGACCTCTTTTTATTTTTTTATTAAACACCTTTTCACCAAAAACATCCAGTTTATGTTGCTTTCTTTACCCATCGAGCCGGGACGTAACAAAGAGGTTCAGAGTGAATTATCCAGTGGAGATGTTTCTGCTTATATGAAGCTTTTAAATGTGGAGCTCAACATCGCTCTGCCACAGTCAATGGACTAAACCACTGAAGAAGAAAAGAGCTCAGTGGATCAGTATAATATCAGCCTTATGTCTGCACTTTAGTGTCACCACAACTTTCACATCATATTAATCTCAGCACAGAAGGAAAAAATGGTGTCTGACCTCAGAGTCTCCAGTCTGCAGTGTGGACTCTCCAGAAAACCTGACAGCTTCACTCCTGAATACAGCAGCTTGTTCTCACTCAGGTCCAGCTCTCTCAGATGGGAGGGGTTGGACTTCAGAGCTGAGGCCAGAGAAGCACAGCTGATCTCTGACAAACTGCAGAGCCTCAGTCTGAATAAAGAATAAATGATGGAGATAAAAATCCATTTCTAATCCAATCAGATGTGTTCAGGTTTTAAACGTGGAGCTCAACATTACTAGCTTCCAGCGCCACAGAGAGTGGCAGCATGACACAGCAGCTCCCTCTCCCCTTTTTTATCAACTTACATTATAAGGTTAAGCAGGTGCAGGTGGATCAGGACCTGGTGGCCTGGATCACTGACTGCCTCACTGACAGGCCGCAGTATGTCAGGCTGCACGGCTGCCTGTCAGACGTCGTGGTGAGCAACACTGGCTCACATCAAGGAACTGTCCTGTCACCGTTTCTCTTCACGCTCTACACTTCTGACTTTGGCTTCGATGTCCAGAAGTTCTCAGATGACTCCTCCATCGTCGGCTGTCTCACAGACGACAGCGAGGACGAGGACAGAGACCTGACTGAGAGCTTCATCGGATGGTGTGACAGCAACCACCTCCAGCTCAACACAGGAAAAACCAAGGAGCTGGAGGTGGACTTCAGACGCAGCCAGAGGCCCCACACCCCTGTTGTAATAAGAGGTGAGGGGGTAGAGATGGTGGACTCCTACAAGTTCCTGGGGGTGCAGCTCAACAATAACCTGGTGTGGACAGACAACACGAGGCCTCTACAGGAAAGGACAGAGCAGGCTGTTCTTCCTGAGGAGGCTCAGGTCCTTCAATGTGAGCACCAGGCTGCTGCAGATGTTCTACCAGTCTGTAGTGGCCAGTGTCATCTTCTCTGCTGTGGTGTGCTGGGGAGGGGGCATCGGGACCTGTGGCGCCAACAAACTGGGCGAGCTGGTGAGGAAGGCCAGCTCGGTGGTGGGGATGGAAGTGGACAGTGTGGAGGCAGTGACTGAGAGGAGGATGAGAGGGAAGCTGAAAACCATCATCATCATCATCATCATCATCATCATCATCATCATCATCATCATCATCATCCTCCTCTCTATGCTGAGCTGAGGCAGCTCAGGAGCTCCTTCAGCCTCAGACTCATCCAGCCCCGAGCCTCAAAGAGCTTTGGAGGCTCATTTGTGGGACTTTGTCATTGTGTTACTGTGGATCATCATAATGTCAGCCTTCTACAGACATCATCCAAATGTCAGCACAACATTCATACACCTATTCATGTCAACACAGATCAATAACATGCTGCTGATCTCAGGCCAGTCTGGAATAATGATCAAATCAGTTACTTTCATTTTCTTCTGCTTCTTCTAATTCAGAACAATCAGCTGTCATTTTATGAAAAATACTCAGACAGATGTTTTCTGTAGAATTCCAAAATGTTCAATATGAAATAAATAAGTAAAAACAAAACTCCAGCTCTTCAACACCTGAACTTCTGCTTCTCATTTCAAAGCACAGATTCAGCCTCTCCTCATCACCACTGTCAAGTCTGTGTGTGTGTTTGTTTCTACACGTCTGTGTGTGTGCAGGCCCGGCGCTCCGCACACGCACATCACGCACTGCGCGTAGGGCACCAAGTGCTTGGGGGGGCACCAAAAAATCTGGGTCGTGAAAAATCATCACAATAGGTAACTAGTATAAATAACAAATAAAAAATGTCTAAAGCATGTTAATATACAAAAGCAATACAAAAGTAATATAGGCCTAGACCAAATTAGTCGAGAAAAAGGTGAATCTCCTGTGCGAGTCTCCCTCTGGTGCCCCCCCTTCCCCACCTGCCAGTGGTCTGTTCCTCAATCAGTGTCAAATTTGGCAGACACCTGATCGACATCAGACCTGGTCTCGAAAAGGCATCAAGAGTCGGGGGCGGAAAAAAGAAAAAAGAAGAAACAGCGGGATGATACTTGCGCGTCGCTTGCAAGTAAGACAATGTTAGTCTTAGATGTAGTCTACGTGATACGCAGGTATACCCACTTAAAATAGCGAGATGATACGTAACAACATCGTTTTGTGGCAGAACTTTTACACGTTCATTCATAAATTCACCCCGTTTGTGTTGTGAAGCTCTGAACTAACGTTTGCGCTTCCGTGGCCTGTGACCGGGATCTGACGTCAGCTACCAAACAGCTGTGTGGCGGTCACTCGGCGCAAGTTTGAAATTAACTAATGTGAGTCACTGAAGGAGATGTGAAACGCGAGCAAACTCAAACTACACTCTTTTAGTATTTTCGTAAGCCTGCAGAAGCTGCTGCCGCTCCGGGTGACACCATGACAGGAACGTTAAAGTTACTGAAACGCAAAAACGAGCCAGATGATGCTGATGTTACCGTAACGTTACCTGGTGAGTGAAAATAGCTTATAGGCCTATGTTATCATTAACGCTATCAGTAACGGAACTGTAACAGCATTGTTGGTCTATTGGTTTGAATCTAGTTAACTAACGTTAATGTGGTGGATCTGTGTGTGTGTGTGTGTGTGTGTGTGTGTGTGTGTGTGTGTGTAGCAGGTCCTGGATGCTTGCTCATGCTTTTAAGCTGATAAAGTACATTACTTACGTTTGACAATGGTTTTTGGAAGATAAGTGAGCTTGAGGGGATGTGGACCCTTTTGGTGTCCTCAGTGCAAATATTCTGTAAAGATTCTGTATGAATGAGTTTTGGTGATAGAACTGCACACCTGGCCTGTGTTCATTGTTATTACTGCTATTATTGTTAATAATAGTTGCATCTTGCTCTGTGAAATGTGCATTGAAAATTACCAGCTGATAAAACAAGATTCATGTAACATCTAAGGCTAAATGTAGCTGAGTTAGATGGTGATTAACACAAAACATGAGACATTTCCACCATAAATTGGTGCAGAAAATGTCTCCAGAATGCAGGAAATTAAATGTTTAATGCTCAAAATCTTCTGGGGGAGGACCCCCAGACCCCCCAATCGGGTATTCATCAATGAATATTTTTAACATACTATTGAAATATCTTCTAGTCTTGATCTTGTGGCCCCAATATTCTGGATTATCAGATCTCATATGCTAAATGTTTTGTTGCAACTCTAATCTATCTGAACCCTAAACACGTCCCCACCACGTCTGAACACAAAGTGTTCAGACGCCCTTTCCCACCTGTAACTATCATTGGATGTTAAAGTCTTTGCGTAGTTGGTAACACACAGCCTAAGCAGTCCTTCAGAGTGCTCTCTATTACATGTACATACTATTAGTGAGGATAGTGGCGCTTATGGGATGGGAAAAATCACAGTATACTCATTAGAAAAAACTAGACTACACCACTACGCCCTTTCCCACCTGTAACTGTCATTGGCTGTAAAAGTCTTTGCGTTGTTGATAACACATAGCTTAAGCAGTCCTTCAGAGTGCTCTCTATTACATGTACATTCATACTGTAAGTATGTAAGTGTAGTGTAGTGGTGCTCATGGGATGTCGCTCTGGAATGGGTGAGTATGAGGCTGGGATTGAAAAATCACAGTATACTCACTAGGGGCACCACCAAGCATTTGTGCTTAGGGCACCTAAATGGCTAGTGCCGGCCCTGTGTGTGTGTTTGCTAAATGAGTGAGTGATCTGAGACATGAGCGACGGTAGATACAGCTGTTGGATCACAAGTTAATCTGAGCATGTACCGTGGCCACAGCTGACTCCACCCTGTGTTCGGGCAGATTGTAAACATTCAGACTGTTTCACTTACAGGCTGTAGGACAAACTGTTCTCAGATCACCTTCAGACCAATAACGATGATACAAGACTCCAGAAACCGGGTGAAACACATCTGACAAGAAGACCAGCAGAGCACACGTGCAAGCTAGCAGTCAGCTGTTCAACAAGTAGTTTGAAGAAGAGACAGGAGAGAGAAGAACAGGAGGAGAGGGTCGCTCCCAGATAAGATGGTTTTGGGATTTTTGAACGGGACGTTTTCTAAAATTTGGCTCAATGCAGGCTCGTCTGATGCCGTTCAAACAGGTCGCCATGGTAGCGACCTGTCAATCACAAGGTAATCCGCTCTAAAGCATACGCTGCATTCTGATGATCAAATGAACATCATGCTGTGTTGAAGAAGACTTTAAACTAGCGACTGAGACCATAAACTCATTATGAAAATGTTTACTGAGGGAATAAATCAGCTGAGAAGTAGAAACACTTTAACATTATTTCCCCGACTTCTTTCTGAAACCAGCAGACTCGCCCCCGGCTGGCCTAAAGAGAATGCAGGTTTAAGTTACGTCTGCATAGTTCCACTTTACTTTCCCGCTTGATTGAGATCAGAGAAATAACTTTTGAAAACCACTCGTTACGTCACTACAACTCTTGATTGGCCAACGGTGCAACATGAGCTGCAAAACAACTGCAGGATGTTGAGTTTCTAATGCGATTTTTTTGTTTTGTTTTTTTAACAGGCCAACTAATGTTTTTGTTTCAACGGGCCAGTGAGTTCCTAGTTCAGCTGTCCTGACGTTACTTTTTACATCGGGCCGCCGTTATTGTCGAGCCCTGGATGTGGAAAAAGACTCTTTTAAACTACTATTATCATTATTCTAACGATTTATGAGTCTCTTTTTTCAGGATGATTGAATAAATTATTGAATTATTGAGACAGGTTTTGATATTTATTTTAATTGTATTGCAAAAAATAATCTCTAGAATAACAAATAAATTAGTTGTTAGATTAATGAGTTTTAATTGTTAGGTGCATCCCTAACATGGTAACAGATCAGACACTTCAAACAGCTGCATTTGGAAATATGCTTTACACTCTGTGTGTTTGAGGTGCTTTGTATAAATGTATAACTTCCTGTAAAACACTGTATTCTAAAGGTTTTGTATAAAAGGACATTTTTCCTGAAAATGTGTTGAACTTCTTTTAATTTTTATATGCGTGTGTCTAACATCTAAAATCTAAAAATGATAAACACTGGATTTAATGTCACAGCACATTGAGGATAAATCCTATAGTTTCCTTAATAACATGAATCCAGTTTGAGTTCAGACTAAATACGGAAAAAGGTCAGACTAAGACTTTGTTGTGATTTCTGCTCTGACAAAACCAGAAAACAAGAGAACTGAGGAAAATTTGAAACTTCTGTTTTGGATTAAATTTGAACAAGAGCAAAATACATGAACTGACCTCAGAGTCTCCATTCTGCAGTGTGGACTCTCCAGTCCAGCAGACAGCAGCTTCACTCCTGAATCCTGCAGGTAGCTGTTACTCAGGTCCAGCTCTCTCAGATGGGAGGGGTCGGACTTCAGAGCTGAGGCCACGACTTCACAGTGAGTCTCTGAGAGTTTACAGCCAGAAAGTCTGTGATGACAGAGAATATAAAACTTAAAGTATAATAAAATCTGACACTTTGTTCTAAAAACAGACTCAGTTCATTTTGCATCACAAAGCACATTAACATGAGCGGCTGCAGCTCAGCTGCTCAGCCATTGATCACATGGTTTGTGGTTTGAAACTTGAGCTCCTCCTGTCCACATGTCAAAGTGTCAACATAATGAAGCACATCATTACTGCTTTGGACAAAAGTGTCTGGCTGTAATGTGAACATGTCATATTGTGATTAACAGGCTGCTGTGATTTGTTTATTTTAACGTGATGTTCACTGAGCTGTAAAATCACTGCAGGTTGGAACTGCACTCGTATGGATTTACCTCAGTCGTGTGCTCGTGTGTGTTTATTGAAATAAATTTTAGCAATAACAATGGTTGTGAATTCTGCAAGCATTCAAGGTTTTCCAGGGAAAGTTAATGGAAAGACTGTCGAAATCTTCCTCATACAGACTCCACAGACTGGATTTAAACTGTAAAATGGTCACAAGAAGTTAATCTATTAATGACATATTCAGCTTTTTGAAATATTTTATGGTTTGTTCACAGTCGCTGTTGAAGTTTTATGGTTTTGGAGCTCCTCTCTGAGTTTATAATGGGTGTGTATTGCGTGAGTTAGAGTGAGTGACATCATCACTACAGTGTAGCCGGCCTGAGAAATCCTCTTAAACTTTTCTCTTTAACTTGCTGGCTTGAGCACAATTTTAACTCTTCATGCATAATTTTACACCAGAAACGTAGTAAATTTTGTTGTGGTTCCTCACGTGGGCTTTTTAAATCCCTCGGACTTATAGATTTGGCTCAGGGCCCTTCCAAAGGACAAGAGTGACAGAGTGAAAATGCTCCATTGGAAGCCATTATAAATTTGTATAAAAGTTCTGGAGCAGAGCAGAATGTACCCGTTTTATAATTCACTTCTTTTTGCTTTATCTACACAAAGAAACATATCACATCGTTCACAAATGCCTTCTGCTGCTGCTGGTCAGGTCATTTTACCGATAGTTTTGTCTCAGTGGAGGTTTGTTTGACAGAAAGTCTCAGAAGGATTTTCCTATCTGTCTCTGTTGTAGAGCTGGTTACCTTGGTGACGTAAGTTAGCTGATTAAAGATCAAAGGACTGGGTCCTCTGTTCTGATTGGTGGACTGAAGTTAAGCTATTTTCTGAACACCTGTCTGTGTCCTCTTCACTGAGACACACAAACATTAAGCAAACTTATTAGGCTTCCTATATTTCCTGTCTTATGTAAAATGTTTCAATGTCAGATGTTCATGTTAAAAGTGGCCACAGCTCTACTCTTGACTCTGAATGATGTCATAGAGATCTGGTTTTCCATATATGGTAATTTGCCTGGAGCCTCAATAACAACTGGCAACTCCTGTGCTTAGTTTGTCTCTACCGCTGAGCGGCATAATCATCCTGCTTCAGGATCTCAGCCAATCAGAACACAGCTGGCTTTTCTAGGGGGGGGAGCTTAAAGCCGATGCATTGGTAAAACGGCCGTCAGTAAAATGCATGTTGCAGACTGTATCAGGCGGTGGCAGGTGAAAGAGCGACGCGTTTTCTGTCATCTGTCCTCCAACACAGCATGCACAGATGCCATAATAACATAATAATAACATACCTGCTGTAAGTTCTAAGTAAATTAATTAAATTACGTGATAAATTGGTTAGCTAGCTCACAACGATGTTTATCGGCTCACAACGATGTTTATCGGTTTGATGCTCTGACTTAATGAGGCGTGACCTTTTCTTAATGAAGCATGACAGTGCGTCTGCTCGAGCTTGGAGAATGACGTGCGACTTATGGAATTTACTATAGTCAGACGTCTCCACCCCGTTTTAACAACTAAGCAACTTTTGCAACTTTGAGCACAAAATTAAGCTATTTGTCAAATAATATTTGGCGAACTATGTGGGTAATCAACATTGTAAGGAAGTGACTCAGAAAAATATGAAATATCATAGAAATGTCAAAATACACGGGGGCTTTAAAGAGACAGAAGCATCTACTGCTGCTTGTTTAAGACAGAGGCTGAAATGAGAGCTTGCATGAAGTTTAGCAATCCAGATTAGCGTCAGCCTTCAACAGCCAGCATTCACACCGCAGTTTCTCCAGAAATTGCACTTTCTAGTCTTATTATGTCACTCCATCTGCTTTTCATCTCCCATTTAATTCATTTAATGAATCTATTGCATTGATTGTTTGCAGAGCGCTGTAGGAAGGCTATAACGAAGGAGATGGCTGACGATCATAGCAAAAAAAAAGTGGAAAACTCCTCCCAATAATGTAAATGTAAAGTACACTTAGGACTGTTGAAACAACCTTTTTTCAAGTTTAAGAAGAAGTTATTTTTTGTTTCGTTTTTTTAATCAATGTTTCAGAAGTACAATGTTGAACAGGAAGTTGAACCCTCTGTTTGAGGAAGAACAAATAATGCAAGTATTTTGCAAATATAAATAAAAGAAAGTATCTCTTTGCTTGTGAATTGGTTTAGGGTTGGGGTATTTATAAGCGTTTCTCTGCAATAACACTTAATAACATCTTTATAACTAGTCGAACGTGTTCCACTTTACTTGAGGACAAGTAAAATATTCATGACATAGTTATAATGGTGTCTTATGCACAAGCTTCAAATAAAGTGTTAAGTGGCGCCTTTTATTTAATGAGGATGGAGAGGGGGATGTTCTGTTTGCTCGTCAAGAGGGAGGATGGCCTCCCCTCACATCCTCTCAAATCAAACAATAATTACAGATATTGTATAAACTGTGAAAATGGACAGAACAGTCCTTCATATGAAAAAGCTCATAAACTGCAGAGAAAAAATAGAACAATAACTGCATGAAAGCTATAATGAAAAACCTCCAGGTGGTGTTAGCTCCAGCAGATCACAGATACGACATGTCTGTGTGTCTGCATAGAAGAACAAGAAACAGACACAGTATAGAAACAGAGTGCAGACACTGGATCAGTGGAAAAATAAAAAGACTGTTGTGATAAAATGATGACTGTCAAAACATTTTCAGCACAAACTCTTGATCCTCAAGTTTTCCTGCTGGATTTGTATCAAGCCTCCATCACCCAAAGAAAGATAGAAGATGATAGAAGATACTTGTGTCACTAACTTGATGGATAGAAACACAGAAATGATGTTTGGAGACATTTGGAGTTTAACACATGTAGAATTATTTCAATAAGCAGCTTTAATACTAGTTTAGGAAACTTTTATAGTGTGGAGGTTTTATATTGAGTGTGTGTAAAGTGTGTATCTTTACTGTAATACTGATGCTTCAGCTTTACACTGTTGATAATCACATCTGGACTTACCGAGCCTTTCTGCAGTTCCTCACAGCTGGAATCAGTCTCCATTGTCCCTCCTCTGATGTGTTGTACTTCTTCAGGTCCAACTCATACAGAACCTCCTCTGACATCTGCAGCATGTAGGCCAGAGCTGAGCAGTGGATCTCAGAGAGTCTCTTCTCTGATCTGTTCTCAGACTTCAGGAACTCTTGGATCTCCTGATGTACTGAGTGGTCGTTCATCTCCGTCAGACAGTGGAAGATGTTGATGCTTCTGTCAGGAGAGATCTCATACATGTTCATCTCCTTCAGGTGGTTGATGGCTGTCTGGATGATTTTTGGACTGTTGTCTGTCCGACCCAGCAGGCCTCCTAAGAGTCTCTGGTTGGACTTCAGAGAGAGGCCATGAAGGAAGCGAACAAACAGGTCCAGGTGGCCATTTTTACTGTCAAGGGATTTCTGCATGGCTCTCCACAGGAACACGTCCAGGGATGAGTGACTCTTCATGTATTCCCAGTCTTCCCTGAGGAAGTCCTCCAGTCTCTCTGAGTTCCAGCTGGTGTAACAGTGGAACATGTAGACTGCAGCCAGAAACTCCTGAACACTCAGATGAACAAAGCAGTAGACTGTTTTCTGGAAGATCACACTCTCTCTTTTGAAGATCTCTGTACAAACTCCTGAGTACACCGAGGCCGCTGTGACATCAAGACCACACTGCTCCAGGTCTTTTTGGTAGAACATGATGTTTCCTTTCTCCAGCTGTTCAAACGCCAGCCTCCCCAGCTTCAGAAGAACTTTCCTGTCAGCCTCCGTCAGCTCCTGTGGACTCGTCTCATGTCCCTCATCGTACTTCTGCTTCTTCCTCTTGATCTGAGCCAGCAGGAAGTGTGAGTACAGGTCAGTCAGGGTCTTGGGCAGCTCTCCTCTCTGGTCTGTAGTCAACATGTGCTCCAGAACTGTAGCAGTGATCCAGCAGAAGACTGGGATGTGACACATGATGTGGAGGCTCCTGGAGGTCTTGATGTGTGAGATGATTCTGCTGGACAGCTCTTCATCACTGACTCTCCTCCTGAAGTACTCCTCCTTCTGGCGTCAGTGAAGCCTCAGTACTTCTGTTACCCTGCCGACGCACAAAGGAGGGATCTGATTGGCCACCGCAGGTCGGGAAGTTATCCAGACGAGCCGAGGGAAGCAGATTCCCCTGGATGAGGTTTGTCAGCAGCAGGTTGACTGATGACTTCTGTGTGACATCAGACACAACCTGATTGTTGTGGAAATCCAATGAAAGTCTGCTTTCATCCAGGCCGCCAAAGATGAACAACAGTTTACAGACAGCGAGCTTCTGCTGGGACCTTTCTGTAATGTTGGATGGAAAACATGGAGCAGCGTGAGGAGACTGTGCTGCTCATCTTTGATCAAGTTCAGCTCCCTGAACGAGAGCAGAACCAGCAGACTGACATCTTGGTTTTCCGAGCCCTCTGCCCAGTCCAGAGTGAACTTCTGCACTGAGAAGGTTTTTCCAACGCCAGCGACGCCGTTGGTCAGAACCACTCTGATGGCTCTCTGTTGGCCAGGTAAGGCTTTAAAGATGTCCTGGCACCTGATTGGAGCGTCATGGAGGGTCTTCTTCTTGGAAGCTGTCTCAAGCTGCCTCACCTCATGCTGGGTATTAACCTCTTCACTCTGTCCCTCTGTGATGTAGAGCTCAGTGTAGATCCTGTTGAGGAGGGTTCCACTTCCTGTTTCATCACTTCCTTCAGTCACACGTTCACATCTCCTCCTCAGACTGATCTTATGTTCATCTAAAACCTCCTGCAGACCACCTCTCACTAAAGAAGAGAAACAATGTGAGATAAAACAAAGAATATGTGCTGATTATTTTCATTACTAATATAAAACCATCAATATCAGAATATCTGAAGAAGCAGACAGATGTCCAGTCTTACTTTGTACAGAGCTGCTCTGACTGGCTGTCTGCAGTCCAGCTCTGGTTCTGGATCTGTCTCCACACTGGGGACAGGAGGAGTGTCCTGATGAAGCAGACTGGTCCCAGTATGAGGTGATGCACCGCCTGCAGAACCAGTGTCCACAGCTGGTAGAGACTGGATCCTTCAGGACGCCCTGACACAAAGCACAGCAGGACGGCTGCTCCTCCACAGAAACAGGACTCTCTTCCTCTCTCTGTGAAGACATTTCTTTAGAACTAAAACGATTTGTTGCTTGTTGTTAAAAATCTCCAGATGTGTCCGCACTGTGTAGAAGCTCAGATGGTCACAGAGTAAAAGTGTCGTTACTTTTCTGTTTGAATTCAGCTTTCAGTCAGTGATGAAGATGATTGTTCCTTTTATTTCACAAACACTAATTAACTGCTTTTCCTGTCTGACTGTCTTATTAAACATTTAGTGATCTGCCTGCAGTTTGTTATTAACACAACTCAACACTTCCTGCAGCTCCTTCACAGTAAAAGCCTCCATTAAAGAGAGCTGATTACGTCCTTCACTGTTTTACAGTCACTCTGGGCAGCTTAGCTTGAGTTAGTTAGCTTTGAACTGAGCTTAGAAGTGGTCTAAACACACAGCATGTAACAACGGTGTCACAGGTTCAAGTCCACACGGAGCCTTGTTTGTACGTCCTTCTGTTTCCTGTCACATGAAAACAATTCAAATCTTGTAAAAAGAGAAGTGGTCCAAATCTCCATGTGACCATTTTCTGCCCTTTTTCCATCCACTGCTAACTTTTCCATCAGTGCTGCCCGTGGATGTTTGTTCTTCACCTTTAGGAACAATATATGGTGGAGAGAATCTGAGCTCAAAGGTCCACTTACTAATGATTCAAAGCAAAGTGTTCATCAAGGTGAGCAAAGCTGAACTACAAATGCTTTTTTCACCACATGTTGCAAAATTATGATCTGAAGTGATTCAAGATGCATCTGGTGGATCAGAACAGCTGATCTGAGGAAGAGCCAAACAGCTCAGTGTTTAGAGGACAAAGAGGAGAAAATGAAGGACACATTTGAAGCAGATTCTTTCAGATTCTGAATCCTTCTAAATCTTTACAGTGACGTCAACGTGAGGGCAAAAATATATGAAGATGTTCTTGAAGTGTAAATTCTGAAATGGAGGTTCTCAGGTGTTTTGCTCCAGAAATCAAATCAGATCCATCTTAGTTTGAAACAGTATCTGCACTAATAGTTCTGCATCAGGAATATAAATCTGTTAGCACAACATTTTGTCTTCATCCTCAATGCATCATCTTCATCAGCTCAGTTTACAGTAAAAACAGTCTCTTACTTTGGGTCTGAGGGTCCAGGTTCAGGACTGAAGACTGGAGGATTTACTTCTTTGGACCAGTCACTCTTCATAGACAGACAGCTGGATACTGAGGACTCTGCTCTGTCCTCCTCTTCCTCTGTCCTCCTCTTCCTTTTCATCATCTTCTGGACTTCAGTCAGTCTGAGAGGTAAAACAGTGACACTGACTGTGAGCTCAGAACACAAGAATCAGGAAACAGGTTTGTTCAACAGTCTCACAAACACACAGTTTAATAAAACCAGCCTGAACTCCACCTGCTCACTTTTCTTTAAAGCTCCCTAAATATGCAAAAGCCCCTTTTCATGTCTTTCCAACCTAAATGTGTCCCTGCTGTGTCTAAAGAGCCCAAACTATGACTCTGCTCAGTCTTTCAGTAAATGTGTGTAAACACATCATTTGTATTTGGCTCCCTTTATGATGTCATACAGGGATCAGCATAGCATAGGACCTCCTCCAGCCCTTCAGCGCAGTAGATGGCCCCACCCACTAAATACGGCGTACTCAGCGTCCAACCAAGTGGCAAACTTCCGGTCTCCCGCCTGACGCCAATATGGAAGTGTCTGAAACTGCAATTCATCGAGTGGCCACTTGAGGCTGGCTGCAGAAGGGAGTCAATCTCCATTGACCCCCATGTTAAAAAGCCCAACTTTACAGCAGAATAAAACATGTTTACAGCCTGGTTCAAAAAATGGTTTTAGTGCATATTGCTAATTTTGCCCTTCGTGACAACTGTGAGGGGGGTGAATTTTTTTAGAACTCACCTGCTTAAATTATATTAAGCCTTAAAGTTCTGCATTATTAGGGCGTGGCGGCTTTGATTGACAAGCACCATTACCCTCTGCCACTCCTAGCAATGTGTCCGCCATCTGTTAGCCTCACTCAGCTACACGGAGCTCTGAGGCTCAGCCTGTCGGAGGCTTTGGACATTTCTACATGCAGATACCGGATGATTAATGGCAGGCTGTGCAGTTCATTGGAGAGAGAACCTCCAGGAAATCCGTGTTCTACTTGGTGAGTGAAATTCCTGTATTTCATTTATGTGTTAACATTTAACAGGTATCGGCATACAGCCGGTAAGTTTAACGTTGGCTCGTTACGCTAATTAGCCATATAACGGCAAGTAAGTTGGTGTGTTTTAACCACAGCTTTTAATGAGTCAAAGACAAGTCAGCAAGAAGAGAGAAGCCAAAATGTAACGTTATTAGATTAACCTTAGTGTTAGACATTAGGGTGATAATGCTTTGGGAAAAAATCTGTGTGAAGTTGTAAGTAACGTTAAAAGGCTCAGCGCTCAGTTAGCTGATATTATGCTAACGGTAACTTTTAGTAACGGGCGATGTGAGATTTAGCCACGTCCTGTAACGGGATCACTGTCAGATAGTAGCCAGGTACTATTAGAAGTGGCTGTTCCAGACCCGGATGGACAGTTTAAAGTCAGAGAGCCGAGGGGGGGCGGCTGCCTGAAACTGTCACACCGAGGAGCACCGATGCCGCTATGTGAGCTAGCTGTCTCTCCCGAGGGGAGCCGCGCACCTTCGAGTGTAACGTTACTGTTAAATAACTATAACGTTATACTATTCTTGATTGATTCAGAGTACATATTAAAGGCAGTGTAATGTCATCAATAAGTTATTACACTCAGATGTAGCATTCATTGAGATTCAGCAAACAATCTGAGGTGAAAACTGCATTTGATCAGCGACGTTTCTGATAAGGAGCTTAAGAGGTGGATGCATAATTCGGCAGAACAGCTGTTGTAGGCTAACTGTTACCTGCAGAGATTTGCATCCACCTTTTGTCAGCATATAACGTTAATGCACGCTCTGCCTGCAGACAGGTAGCTGGGCTGTAACTAGGGCTGATGGTTTAGTTAAGTCGAGAAATTAGGTGTGTGAGAGCCTCTGAGTTTGTTTGGTGGATTGAAATTTGCTTAACTGTCTACCCATTGTTGTCTTTACAGGTACCAGAGGAGCTGAGTGCAGAACCCTCCAGATGTGATTAGCTGTGTCCAGCTCTTCAGGAGAGAACAGCTCCAGCTTCCAGCTCTTCAGCTCCTGCTTTTCTTTTTACTCACAACACCTGAACACTACTGACGTGAATTTATGACACTGGGTTCTTATCAACAGACTATCATTATAATAACTCTCAATACATTTTAAGTCATATAAAACTACTTTTACATTTGTAACCTTTTAATATTGTTGTTTTCATAAATGCAAGACCAGAGTTTATTTATTTGTCAAACTATTGCTTTTGTATTTGGAATACTTTGTTATAATGTGTGCATTTATAATTTAGAGCTGAGAAATGCAAGGCGGTCCTTCTTCTCTGACATCATCACCAAAAACACTAATAATGCACGTGTCCTGTTTGCTACTGTTGACAGGCTAACCAACCCTCCTGTGTCTGTAGCCCCTGACCTTCTATCCACCAGGGCCTGCAATGAATTTGCTTCCTTCTTTGGAGACAAAATTCAAACAATTAGGCAAGCAATCAGCACCTCCATGTCAGGTACAGGATATGTCCTATCCCTGTGTCCACTTAAAAACAATTCATATAGCATGAGACAATTTGATTCTATTAACCATAAAAATCTGGAAGACATAATACAACATCTGAAGTCCTCCTCATGCTGCCTTGATATTCTGCCAACAGTTTTTTTTTCAAAAAGGTGTCTAAATGCATGGCCTCAGATTTACTACAAATTGTCAACATGTCTCTCCTCTCAGGTTTTTTCCCACAGGCCCTGAAAACTGCAGTCATTAAGCCACTCTTAAAAAAGAGCAATCTAGACAGTTCACTAATGAGCAATTACAGGCCCATATCAAATCTCCCATTTTTAAGTAAAATAATTGAAAAGGCTGTTTTTCAACAGCTTAGTCCTTTCATGGCACTAAACTGTTTTGATGTCTTCCAGTCAGGTTTTCGACCACACCACAGCACTGAGACGGCTTTAGTTAAGGTCTTCAATGACATCCATTTAAACACTGACAGTGGCAGAATTTCAGTCTTAGTATTATTGGATCTTAGTGCTGCATTTGACACGGTAGACCACAACATATTACTAGACAGACTTGAAAACTGGGTTGGACTTTCTGGCACAGTACTAAACTGGTTTGAATCCTACTTAAAGGACAGGGATTACTTTGTGTCTATAGGTAACTACACATCTGAGCTGACAAAAATGACATGTGGAGTTCCCCAAGGCTCCATTCTGGGACCTCTTTTGTTTAACATTTACATGCTTCCACTGGCTCAGATTATGAAAAACAACAAAATATGTTACCATAATTATGCAGATGGCACACAGATTTACATAACCATTTCACCAGGAGACTATGATCCCATACAGGCGCTTGAGTAACTGTATTGAGCAGGTCAACGACTGGATGTGCCAGAATTTTCTCCAATTAAACAAAGATAAGACTGAAGTTATTGTTTTGGAGCCAAGGAGGAACGATTGAAAGTCAGTGCTCGACTTCAATCTGTAATGTTAAGAACCACGGATCAAGCCAGAAATCTTGGTGTAGTCATGGACTCAGACCTGAATTTGAGGAGCCATATTAAGACAATTACAAAATCAGCCTACTATCACCTGAAGAATATATCAAGGATAAGAAGCCTTATGTCTCAGCAGGACCTGGAAAAGCTTATCCATGCATTTATCTTCAGTCGACTTGACTACTGTAACAGTGTCCTTTCAGGGCTCCCTAAGAAATCCATCAGACAGCTGCAGCTGATTCAGAACGCTGCTGCTCGAGTCCTCACTAAGACCAAAAAGGTGGATCACATAACTCCAGTTCTGAGGTCTTTACATTGGCTTCCTGTATGTCAAAGAATTAATTTCAAAATCCTGCTGTTAGTTTACAAAGCACTAAATGGATTAGGACCAAAATATATTTCTGATCTTCTGCTTCGTTATGAACCATCCAGACCTCTCAGGTCGTCTGGGATCAGGTCTGCTTTCTGTCCCCAGAGTCAAAACTAAACAAAGAGAAGCAGAGTTCAGTTATTATGCTCCGTATATTTGGAACAAACTCCCAGAAACCTGCAGGTCTGCTGAAACAGTCAGTTATTTTAAATCAAGACTGAAGACCTTTCTTTTTACCACTGCTTTTAATTAAATATTTAAGATTTTTCTTTTATTGATAACTTACACTGCACTGTAACTTTTACTGTCCTGTTTTCTTTTTCTTTGTTTTTAGCTTTTAACCCTGATTGTATGTTGCTTTCAAATGTTTTTATTGTTTTTCCCTGTTGCTTTTATGTTTTATGTAAAGCACTTTGAATTGCCTTGTTGTTGAAATGTGCTATACAAATAAACTTGCCTTGCCTTGCCTAAAACTAATACATAAAAAAATCATTCATTATCAGTTTCATATTTTAATTTTAAACAGTGTGATCTAGACTTAATATATTATAGTTAATGGCTGTAAATGGAAATATTAAGATGTTATTTATAGGCTAACATTTACATGTTAGTAGAAAGTAAAAAATGAAGTGCAGATCATTCTTTGTTTCAGCTCTTACCCACAGGATGGTCTGGATGCGCCCACATTATTCTGTTTTGAACTAGACTTATATCAGAGCAGCAAACAAGGCGCTCTTCAGAAACTTCAGGCTCTGGTATACAGTATATGGGTACTGGGTGTATGGCTCCTTATTTATCTTAAAGCATAAGGTAGAAAGTAAAAATACGCCTGCACACACAGAAGTACACTGCATAATTACTGAATTACTAAAATTTCATGTGAAACGTTCGGGAGTATTTTCACTTTTTAACTTATACCAGACTGATGTTCTTTAGCAAGAGTTCAGTTTTAATGTTTCATGTTTTTGCTGTGGTTTACCATTAGCTTTTCAGTAATTAGTAAAGACAGGGAGTGCTAATATATATAGGATTTATTACAATGTGAAGCATCAACCATATCTTTTTTAAATGGACCTATAACACAAATATGGACAATATTTAAAACAGAAAGAGAGAACGCCTTTCCACATCAGTCCACGCCAACAGATACAGACTTCCACGACAATAACAAGGCTTCCAGGTCTCTGCAGCTCTCTGGCACCAGGTGGGACATCTGATCCACAGAGTGACTCTAGGAAGCAAATGCTTCAGTTGATGAAAAATATAAATATAAAAAATACAGATGAGTCTCTAATAAATAGAATATTGTGGTGAAGAAAATTTTCTAAGGCAATTCTATTCAAAAAGTGAATCTGATCTATTCTAGATTCATTACACAAAGTGAAGCATTTCAAACCCTTTTTGTTTTCATCTTGATTACAGTTTAAATAAACATTTTAGAATAAAAAATACATTTCTCTATTATAAATTATACAGAAATGTCAACTGGAGACGAGCTCTCTAAACAGCTAATTAACTCAAACACCTGCAAAGGTTTCTGAAGCCTGTAATCTCTCAGTCTGGTTCTGGTGCTCACAATGAACTTTTCCACAGTATTCTAATTTTTTGAGATGCTCTTCTAAAAGATGCCTCAGTGTTTTAATGTTGACAGCACTATTATGTCACATAAGTGGGAGAGATGGAACAAAGGAGACAGTCTTTAAATGTTTTTGTGTTGTCTGCTTAATAAGACAGACAATTTTATCAGCTGTCAAATGTCCAGCAGCCAAGTTGTTCTAGTTACGTTAACGTTACTTAAAGCAGTTAAAGCAGGCGTGGAGGCATCAGATCCTCAACAAGAACCTTGTGACAAATATAAAAGTGTCTCTCTCAAGTGTCCTTTTCAGACAATAATTCCACACAGCCGTGCCGACAGCAGCAGCTGCTACTCAATATAACGGTGTGGGGAATTAATTAACGTGACAACAGCGATGGCTAACGTTTTACAGGTTCTATCATGTAACTAAGGACTCTACCGCTAGCTTATTACGTTTATTACAAGTAACATACTGAGGTGACGTCCAGATAAACGACTCGTAACTACCGTTATGTAAAAGAGTTAATTGATTCGCTTCAGATTGTTCGTTTGAGATGTAACATTAAGTGAAAATTAATGTAATTAATAACTGATTCATAGTTAACTGTTAACGTTGGTGTTGCAAAATAACGCTACCTTATTTATATATTAAAAGCATTTAAACCCTGGTAAAGAATAATGTCAATAACAGAATTGTGAGTTATTTTAATATTTTCCGATGTCTTACCTTGATGAGCTGGCGACGACAAACTAGTACCAAAACGGCCACAGATTCCAACCTCCACCGTACAGCACCGGGGGTTTAGAAGCTACCTCTGCTAACGCAGAATAGCATATAGCATTAGCTTCTTAGCATGAGCTAACTCGTTCATGTCGAGCTATGCGGGAGTGGTTTCAGCAACATGTCACCTCAGCTCCACCCACGACCTGCCTCTTTGCCCATTTATGGTTATCCAGGAGTGACGCTAGCGAGTGACGCTGGCATGCCAGGATGGCGACGGCCGGCTCCGCCCAATTCGGGCTTCAAAACTGCTCTTCAGAAACCAACGGGTGACGTCACGCATACTACGTCCATTTTTATATACAGTCTACAGCTGTAAACCCCAACAGACCCCAGAGCAGCAAGCTTCCAGTCTGGGCACAGCCAGCTAATAAGACAGCTAGCTGCATGGCTAACTGAGCTAACTAATTAGCAGAAGCTACCGTTAGCAGTAGTTAGTGTCTGAATTAACTGCTAACACCAAGTAAAGCTCTCTGTCCATCAGGAAACTGCGTAAACCAGCAGAAGCTGAGGCAGAGCAGCCGGAGGACATCAGAGACCAGACAAGATTTTGTCCATAAAAACTGATCCAGGTTCAGTAAAACCAGAGAATAAAGTTGGGTTTCTGTGAAGCCTAGTCTTTCTCTACACATCCATTCAGCTTTGTGCCAGCTACTTCCTGCCCCTTGGGAGGCTTCCAGAGGCTGGCCAATCAGAAGAAAGGGGGCTTTTAGGGAGGGGGGCCTTAAAGAAACAGGAGCTAAAACAGAGTGTTCAGACAGAGCGGTGAAAGAGGAGCTGAACCAATGAACAGTATGAGAAAAAATAATGTGTTTTTGAAAATGAAAATATGTAAACATACTCTATTAGAAACCCTGAAAATTATAATATAGGACCTTTAAATCTGGTTTCTTTGGTTACTGTAGGTTTAATGTGTATTATTGTTTTCTTGGGGTTCTGTAGGTGTAACTTGTTTTCTTGGTTATTATATGATTAATGTGCATTACCCAGGAAATTACATCTTTGTGTCCAGATTTGAACCAAACTGTTCATTCTAACATTTCTTTCCTCTACAGTCCACAGAGAGAAAACTGACGCTACAGAAATCAAATCAGATCCATCTTAGTTTGAAACAGTATCTGCACTAATAGTTCTGCATCAGGAATATAAATCTGTTAGCACAACATTTTGTCTTCATCCTCAATGCATCATCTTCCATCAGCTCAGTTTACAGTAAAAACAGCCTCTTACTTTGAGTCTGAGGGTCCAGGTTCAGGACTGAGGTCTGGAGGATTAAGATTTTTGGACCGGTCACTCTTCATAGACGGACAGCTGGATACTGAGGACTCTGCTCTGTCCTCCTCTTCCTCTGTCCTCCTCTTCCTCTTCCTCATCTTCTGGACTTCAGTCAGTGTGAGAGGTAAAACAGTAAAACTGACTGTGAGCTCAGAACACAAGAATCAGAAAACAGGTTTGTTCAACAGTCTCCACGACTGAGAGAACATGAAGGAACACACACATTTTAAAATAACGAGCTCGTTCTCATCTCAGGGCGTCATATACCGACGATTTGAGAAAGAGTGACAAAGCGTAAGTATTTTACCTGAAAGGTACCCTTTAAGCGTCTGTAAGAGACGCTCGAGCGTCCAGTTCAGACCGGAAGTGCTAGCTAGCTATGTTCGTGATAAAGGTGTTGACAGCCCCCCCGAAGCCCCTACCTTAACCACAACCATCCGAAATGTTAGTGCCTAAACCCAAGTCACTGAATGTATGCATGTCGACCGGCTAAGCCGGGTTAGCCTCCCTTGTTTTGCTGCAACATAGGAAACAGGGGTGTATCATACGGACGCGGAAGGGTACCTTTAGTGCAAAATCCTTACGCTTTGTCACTCTGGATGAAAGCGTCAGATATAATGCATTGAGATGAGAACGTGTTGAAATAACCCCATCCCCAACCCCTTAGCCTTAATCTAATTGTATCTTGAATGCTAAAACGAAGACTTAATCTTCAAAAATCAGTCTCTTCCCACTTGCACTCTTTCAGCTCCAGGTAGTCCATGCTTCATGACTCTGTTAGAGCAGAACAATGGCTCAAGCGACAGAATGGTAATATTGCTTTTAAATAGTTAATGTTTAGGCTACAGATTAAAATTCATTGCACGGTGCAGCCAGCAGAGAGTCTTTGTCAGGCTTTCTCACAGTTATCTGACGGCCTGGGATGAGACCGTGTTGGTGCAGCACTGAGCTGACAGAGAAATGGGTCGGGTGGGATGGCGCAATGGTTAAGACGCCCGCCTTTGGTGTGAGAGACCCGGGTTCAATCCCCACTGTGTCCCTGAGCAAGACACTTAACCCCTACTTGCTCCAGAGGCGTGCGACCTCTGACATATATACCAATTGTAAGTCGCTTTGGATAAAAGCGTCAGCTAAATGAATAAATGTAAATGTCTGTTGTGTTGGTGCTAAAATAAGAAATAGCTACACACAGTTTGTCATGCTTGAAAACTCCTCCTGGGGCCTGTTTCAATAAGGAGGTTCAAAAACTTGAACTCTGAGTTGACTTACCCTGAGACGGGAAACTCTGAGTTTTGGGTTTCAGAACAGCTGAAATGAGTTAGTTCAATCAACTCTGAGTTGACTGACTCTGAGTTAAGCGTGCACCACAACTATAAAAGCCATTATCAATGGAGCGCAGATATTACGAGTCACCATGGCAACAGCGTCAGACAAAAAAGGTGTGCATATTTCTCACCAGCAGAACTGGATGTGTTAATGCAAGCATATGCAAAAAACACATTTTTAAAAAAAAGCAACACAGCTGCAGCGGCGAAGGACAGAGTTAGCTTGGGAGAAAATAGCTGCTCGAGTCAATGCGTAAGTTTACATTTTAATTACTTTTATACAGTGTTGGGTGTAATTAATTACTAAGTAATCTAAATACTGTAATTTAATTAAAGACTATAAAACAATTCTATATAAAACAAAAGTGGATTTAACATCAAATTTTAAAAGGTATATTTTTAATGTAACCTTCTCCCTCTAGTTACACACTTTGGTCAATTAAAGAATAATTCATGCAATTGTATATTGTTTATTTGAAAGCATTAGAAGTGCAGTTTCTTGTCTCTCCTTATTGTTCAAGTGGTTGAGGTTGATTTGGAATTTAGAAAGTAATTAATAAGTAGACCAATAGCCTATTTTCTAGAAATAGTAATTATTACATTAATCTAATTAGACTTGTTGAAGAAAAGAAGTAATTTGTAGTTAGTAATTAAGAACTATTATAACCCAGCTGTCATATGCTGTCCGTGTACCTGCACATTAATACTGTGGATGGATCTTCTGTTGACATAGTCCGCTTCATTTTCAGAAGGTGAAATGATCAGAATATGTGTGCCATCAATGCATCCAACCACATTCGAAATCCTAAAGGGAATTCTGATTATTAGGTTACTTCAGGGGTCGTAGCAAGATATTCTTAACTGAATGTCATTTATCAGGTTAGCCTTATTTAAACCGATTTATACACCACTAACCTGCGAGGCACACTTTCCTTACTGCTCTGCAAACAGTAGCCTTAATATATTCTGCATCCCGATGTTATACAGAAAACTACCTTCTATTTGCAGAGAAAGCGTAAGGCAGCATAAAGCATCTGCTTGGATGTAATAAAAGAAAACGGTACCGCTCAAATGAAAATGCATAGGGATATGACAAAAAATCCACTCTGGGCCTCAAAATCCTCTCCCGACGTAAATGTAACTCCCTACGAATTAATACGGACTCTTCATCAACAGTATCGTCCATAAAAAGACATGCCATTTCATTCCCTTTGATGCTCTCTGCGTGACTGGAATGTGTGCAATGAGCGAATGTACCGAAAGAATCAATGAGGTGTTTGAACACCGCTTCCTCCTTTAAAAACGGGGAGGAGACCAAAATAAAATAAATCTGGGTTTTCTGAAGAAAACCTGCTCCCGACCAGGTTAGGTTCACAGAGTAAGTTGCCATGGTAACTGACTCTGAGTATAAGTTACCTCTCTTTCAGAAACGGGCTTGACTTACTCTGCTTTCTCAGGTTTAACTTACTTCCCTTTCTGAAACAGAAAACCCAGAGTTTCCCTCATTTCAGGGTTAACATACTCAGAGTTTTCACTTAACCTCCTTTCTGAAACAGGCCCCTGCTTTCTGCCTTAATGCAAACTCATGAAGTCTGGATGTAACTAGTCTGCCTGTAGTTTACCTGTGCATGTGTTCTGTCTGTTATGCTGCGGATTGGCTGTGCGCAGAGCTTGTTGCCATGTAGTGTTTGTTGTTCAGCCTTGATAGACACTGGTCCAACTATGCAAAGGTGAGTAAGTGGGCTAGGTATGGAGTCCTAAAACTGATCCCGCTGTAGCGCACAGTAGTTTTGTTTCTGTTTAGTTCCTCTAGGTTCAGGGGTGCTGTGCTCTTTGTGTGTTGGATTTTAGTTTAGTTTAGTTTACGTTATTTGTTTATAATATCGTGGACAGTCCCTTTTGATAAAAAGAGCAGCTTTAGCCTCTACGGCTAATTTCCAGCCGTTGTCCCCGGCCAGTTGTCAATAGGCATACATCCAATAAAATACAATTATATTTTCCTCAAAACTAAGCAGAAGAAACTAGACATACTAAGCGTATGATACACAATTGAGACAAACACAAAAGATAATTCATGCATTAAAAACAGTACAAATCGAAACAAGAATATTCACACAAATGCCACATTAAAACATATACTGACATAACACTGAGGCATGCAGCAGAAGTCAAATTACCATGCAGTACCCATGACCATGTCACATCAAACACATATCACAACGATCAAATCAATGTGTACAATTGTAATTGTCGGTCAGCCAGTTTTTAAGGTGTATAATAAAGGTGGTTAGTTAGAGGTTTCTGCATTACCATTTTTGTTTTGTTGTAGTTAGATTAGTAATCCTCCTTCAGTGATTTCTGCAGCACCCATTGGCCCATTTTCTGTTGTGAGCTCTGTTTGGCTTCTTTTAAATAAAGATCCTTTCAAATATCAACTACATCTGGTTTATGTTCATGTCCTGATGCCCGTAGACACTTCAGGATGTAACACTGAAGAACACAGACCAGATTCTGCACAGACAAAATGTGGATGTGACTGATGGACCAACGCCAGATGATCTTCTCAGGGAAAATAGAAGATGTATTTAACAGGCAATGAATTAGAAATCTTCTAATCTGATTTGTTTGTTAATATCGAGGACAACAAGTAAATCATTTATATTTTAAACAATCTTGTCTTATTGAGATACGAACAGACCATAACATGAATGCAACATTTTGTAATCACACACAGCGGGAATGTTGTCTGGTGTAAATGTGGCAGGTTAATCAGGAGATCATGAATAATTTCATCACAAATAAATGTTCACTGGCTGTTTGATAAAACAAGACATTTAGTTTTACATCTGATAAAGTTACAGGATGCGTTCACTGACCCGTCCCACAGCAGGTTTATCTTATGGAACAAACTCACAGGTCACCTTTCTGTTTTAATATTAAATCTATGGACTGATATTAGTTTAAGTTCAGTTTGTTTATTCAGAGTATTTACTTTTTCTGATTTAACAAGTAAAAAAATGCCCATTGTAATTAATTCCCATTTTATCTTTCAGTGTCACAAACAGGTGGGAAATCCTCCTCCACTAATCAAATGTTTAAGTTAAAGTCTTGTTTACTGAATTTCACGTCACTATTTCAGTAGAAGTTTATTATGAATGAGTAACTATTAAAATTAGATGTGTTTTTAAATGTTATCACATTCACAACTGCAGCTAATAAATATCTTCATCTTCTCTCTGTCGATGATCGTTTGCTTTATAAACTGTCAGAAAACAAACTCAGATATTTTCAGTTTACAGCAGAGAGAAGCCAGTTATTGATCATTGATTGATCTGATTCTCAAATAACTTCCTGTTATTGTTGAGTTGCTGCCTTTTCTTCACCTGCTCAGGTTTATGACCAGCTCTCTTCCTTTTGTTCAGACTGACTTCATCTAGCTGAATAGTTCTGCAGTAAAAACGACTTTTAATGAGCTTCTCAAATATGTTTAGGTTTTATAATATCTCAGGTTGAACATTAAACATTTTAGCTTTTCAGCTGAAGGTCAACTTTTAAATGTTAAAGATTTGATGCAGCAGTTTTCTGAAAGAACTCAGTCTGAGAGCTGAAACAGTGAAACTGTCTGTGAGCTCAGAACCAGGAAACAAGTTTGTTCACACGACAACAGGAAGTAACACAAACACACCTTTGTGCATCTCTTTGACAAACTGCCTTAGCTCATCCTCTGACATTAAACTGACTGTAATCTGAACGCTAAAACAAGTTTTAACCCTCAAAAACTTTCTCTGTCCACATGGACACGAGTCCTCAGTGTCTCAGGATAAAGTCCCCAAAAAGACGTAAAAAGTTTCTTTCCTCTACAGTCCACAGGGAGAAAAGAGACTCAGAGACTTTGACAGTAAAATAATAAAATGTTGGATTAACACTCACCCTGCCTCAGCCTTCAGTTCTCCTCCTTCTGCTCTGGGACTCTAAATGGAGTCTGAACTGACTGAACTCTTTCTGCTTC
This sequence comes from Lepomis macrochirus, assembly GCA_024633595.2. NCBI lineage: Eukaryota > Metazoa > Chordata > Actinopteri > Centrarchiformes > Centrarchidae > Lepomis > Lepomis macrochirus. Next base: position 7,866,747 of record JALXJV020000011.1, on the reverse strand, counting down.
AGCTTCCTACCTGTTCTCAGTGTAGCTCCGCCCCTCTGCATTTACAGGAAGTCAGGTGAGTTCCTCTGTGTGTGTGTGTGTGTTTCATGTTGTCATATCCTGGTGGGGACGTGAATCTGAATGTTACGATGTAAACAAAATTTTAAGGTCAATACTTGGTTTTATGGTTCAGACTACTATTAGACATGTAGTTTAGATGGTTTAGGGAATTAATTATTTCACTGTCAGTGACATGTCCCCACAGGAACAGAGAAACAAGCGTGTGTGTGTTCAGCATGATGTGTTTATGACGCCTCTCTTGGATTAAACCATTTTTTACATGTAGAGATGCACTGACCTGGAATTTTAGGGCCGATAACCAACAATTATGTTTTTGTTGTGGTCGATACGATAACTGATAATATTAATATGTTTGTTTTAGATTATTTTTAATCTGCAGACTAATTAATGTCAGAGCTTCTCTCCTTCCTGACAGCATGTCTCTGCTAACTCTACATCCTGCTGGACTAACTGATGTTAGCTAAAGCTGCTGGACGGTTTAGAAAGGATGGAAACTGGCTAACAGTCCTGTGTCTCTGTAGCTAACAGCTAATACGCTTCAACTGTTACCTACAACAATTCACTATTAGCATAAAGAGGGAACAGTTAGCTGACTGCAGGCAGCTAACAGCTAGCTAATCCTTTTAGTAAGAGCGGTTCGCTCACAGCTAACAAAGCTAACATCCACCAAATCAGATGTTAGCTGTGACAATAATAGCCAATAAATAATAATGTAACACTGACAGGTTTCATTCTGCAGCAGAATGAGGAGGCCGACTTTTCCTTTGGATCCTTCAGCTACATTTTACTGCTGATACTTCTGTTCTTTAATTAAGATTTGAATTTGAAATGAATTCTTTTTACATTGTTGTGTTCAGATCTTTGATTGAAGTTAAAGATCTGATTCTGTTTTATTATTTGGCTTCTAAACATCTTCATTATAAGACAAAGACGACAACATCAGAGTCTCTTTGTTTCTTTTCCATGAAACAAATAAACAATAAACAGGAAACATGTTGTTGTGTGGAAAGAAAGCAGCCGACAGGAACATTAAGAGAGAAATCTAACTTTCTGATCTTGGTTCATGTCTTCCACATTGAGTAAGGAGCTGCCCAGCTGCCATCTTTGTTTTGATGAGGACAAAGACTCTGGAAACAGAAGAAAAATGAGACTTGGAGCAAAAGTTAGCAGAAGAGTTGTGAAAGTCCAGACTTCTTTCCTTCATCCGGACCTTTACTTTGAAAGTGTTGTTCCTCACCTGATAAAAGAAGTGTGAAAAGTGGCGGACACGTTTTAAACTTTGTTAAATGTGTCACTGCGCTGACAGGACTCACATTTCTCACATTAACTGGCTCCAGAAACTTTAATTAGCTTTGTTGGTCAAAGTCTAATTCAGCTTTGTTAAGCTAGCTGCTCACTGGAAACTTTCAGGCTTCTTCCTGTTCCAATCATTTAGCAATATATCAATATATCAATATATATAAAGAGCTTTCTAACTGCTGATTAAAATGTGAACAGGCCAAATAATCCCAGCTCAGAATCAGCATCGTGTTTATCGGCCGGTTTCTCCACAAATCTCTCTAAATAAAGATGAAATAAGGGATCAATGATTGTGTGTGAGAAACATTAACAGCCAGTTATTTCCCAGGAATCCTTTCAGTCAATAACTTCCAATCACACTCATTGATAAGACACAGTGAGGCCACGAAGCTGTCGGAGGTTCAGAAGAAGCTGTTAATGGTGAATTATTGTGAGCAAACAGGCTCAAAGAGTTTCACCATCTTTAGCTGCTTCAGCTCAGTAAAGCGCATCGAACCTGATCAATACTATCTAAGCCGGTACTGATGGGACGGGT
>JALXJV020000011.1:7716956-7864353 GCA_024633595.2 Lepomis macrochirus | reverse complement strand
TTTTCTTTCTTTCTCTGATTTAAGAGGCTGTTTTCATCCGAGTCTGGACACATGTTACAGAGTCTCTCTAAAAACACAATCTAAGATTCAAAGCACAAAGTGACTGAGATCATTTCTAAGCAGGCAGAATATTAATGTTAGTAAAAGCAGCATCCAGGACTCCATTATACTACACTGGCAGGTATTTAAAAGCTGCAGCACAGAGGCTCAGAATACAAGAGCCACACAGAATGACATGAATATTAATGTTGATAGAAATATGGAGTCAATAATAAGATGGTGCTGCTTTATTAGACACTAAGTGAAACATGCAGAATCTAAAATACAGACATCACTCTGACATTACTTTCATATATGTAGAGGAGCAGCAGAGCTGGAAGAAGTACTCACAGCTACAAAAAATACTGCAGTACAAGGAAAAGTTACTTAAAAGTACACAAGTATTATCAGCTAAATGTACTTAAAGTATCAAAGTAAAAGTACTCATTATGCAGAAGGCCTTCTTTCACAGAGTTCTGTTATTATAGAATATTATATTACTCTGTTTGTGTCACTAACAAATACATGGAAGAGTATTTTAATGCTGTCCTTTCACATACTTTGTGTACTACCAAGTACATTAGTAGTAAAGTACTGCATCGTATTCTAAAAGCACATCATGTGTGTTTTCTGTCAAAGTAACTGTTAGTGTCAAATAAACGTAGCGCAGTGAAGAGTTACGTGTACTTGTACTTCTACTGCAGTACATTTCCCTCTGAAGTGAAGTACAAGTATGCGTCAACAGTGTACTTGAGTGCAGTACTTGAGTAAATGTACTGCATCAGTGCGTCCAGCAGGATGATCCAAACATAAGAACAGAGAGTGGAGCAGTGCAGCTTCAGGAAGCTGACATCATTATTAATATTAATATTGTTGAGAATCAATTCTGATGTTTGAGTAGCAGCTAAACAAGGTAACTGCTGAGCAACACAAAGGGAACAACCAGTAACGTTTACCAGTATGACCAGTGGAGAACAACACATCTACATGTCCTGACACTGGGACTCTCGATGGCTTCGGTAGCGGGCCAAACCCGGTCCCATCAGTACCGGCTTAGATAGTATTGATCAGGTTCGATGTCGCTTTACTGAGCTGAAGCAGCTAAAGATGGTGAAACTCTTTGAGCCTGTTTGCTCACAATAATTCACCATTAACAGCTTCTTCTGAACCTCCGACAGCTTCGTGGCCTCACTGTGTCTTATCAATGAGTGTGATTGGAAGTTATTGACTGAAAGGATTCCTGGGAAATAACTGGCTGTTAATGTTTCTCACACACAATCATTGATCCCTTATTTCATCTTTATTTAGAGAGATTTGTGGAGAAACCGGCCGATAAACACGATGCTGATTCTGAGCTGGGATTATTTGGCCTGTTCACATTTTAATCAGCAGTTAGAAAGCTCTTTATATATATTGATATATTGATATATTGCTAAATGATTGGAACAGGAAGAAGCCTGAAAGTTTCCAGTGAGCAGCTAGCTTAACAAAGCTGAATTAGACTTTGACCAACAAAGCTAATTAAAGTTTCTGGAGCCAGTTAATGTGAGAAATGTGAGTCCTGTCAAGCGCAGTGACACATTTAACAAAGTTTAAAACGTGTCCGCTCACTTTTCACACTTCTTTTATCAGGTGAGGAACAACACTTTCAAAGTAAAGGTCCGGATGAAGGAAAGAAGTCTGGACTTTCACAACTCTTCTGCTAACTTTTGCTCCAAGTCTCATTTTTCTTCTGTTTCCAGAGTCTTTGTCCTCATCAAAACAAAGATGGCAGCTGGGCAGCTCCTTACTCAATGTGGAAGACATGAACCAAGATCAGAAAGTTAGATTTCTCTCTTAATGTTCCTGTCGGCTGCTTTCTTTCCACACAACAACATGTTTCCTGTTTATTGTTTATTTGTTTCATGGAAAAGAAACAAAGAGACTCTGATGTTGTCGTCTTTGTCTTATAATGAAGATGTTTAGAAGCCAAATAATAAAACAGAATCAGATCTTTAACTTCAATCAAAGATCTGAACACAACAATGTAAAAAGAATTCATTTCAAATTCAAATCTTAATTAAAGAACAGAAGTATCAGCAGTAAAATGTAGCTGAAGGATCCAAAGGAAAAGTCGGCCTCCTCATTCTGCTGCAGAATGAAACCTGTCAGTGTTACATTATTATTTATTGGCTGTTATTGTCACAGCTAACATCTGATTTGGTGGATGTTAGCTTTGTTAGCTGTGAGCGAACCGCTCTTACTAAAAGGATTAGCTAGCTGTTAGCTGCCTGCAGTCAGCTAACTGTTCCCTCTTTATGCTAATAGTGAATTGTTGTAGGTAACAGTTGAAGCGTATTAGCTGTTAGCTACAGAGACACAGGACTGTTAGCCAGTTTCCATCCTTTCTAAACCGTCCAGCAGCTTTAGCTAACATCAGTTAGTCCAGCAGGATGTAGAGTTAGCAGAGACATGCTGTCAGGAAGGAGAGAAGCTCTGACATTAATTAGTCTGCAGATTAAAAATAATCTAAAACAAACATATTAATATTATCAGTTATCGATTATCGACCACAACAAAAACATAATTGTTGGTTATCGGCCCTAAAATTCCAGGTCAGTGCATCTCTACATGTAAAAAATGGTTTAATCCAAGAGAGGCGTCATAAACACATCATGCTGAACACACACACGCTTGTTTCTCTGTTCCTGTGGGGACATGTCACTGACAGTGAAATAATTAATTCCCTAAACCATCTAAACTACATGTCTAATAGTAGTCTGAACCATAAAACCAAGTATTGACCTTAAAATTTTGTTTACATCGTAACATTCAGATTCACGTCCCCACCAGGATATGACAACATGAAACACACACACACACACAGAGGAACTCACCTGACTTCCTGTAAATGCAGAGGGGCGGAGCTACACTGAGAACAGGTAGGAAGCTGAAGCAGAAAGAGTTCAGTCAGTTCAGACTCCATTTAGAGTCCCAGAGCAGAAGGAGGAGAACTGAAGGCTGAGGCAGGGTGAGTGTTAATCCAACATTTTATTATTTTACTGTCAAAGTCTCTGAGTCTCTTTTCTCCCTGTGGACTGTAGAGGAAAGAAACTTTTACGCTCTTTTGGGGACTTTATCCTGAGACACTGAGGACTCGTGTCCATGTGGACAGAGAAAGTTTTTGAGGGTTAAAACTTGTTTTAGCGTTCAGATTACAGTCAGTTTAATGTCAGAGGATGAGCTAAGGCAGTTTGTCAAAGAGATGCACAAAGGTGTGTTTGTGTTACTTCCTGTTGTCGTGTGAACAAACTTGTTTCCTGGTTCTGAGCTCACAGACAGTTTCACTGTTTCAGCTCTCAGACTGAGTTCTTTCAGAAAACTGCTGCATCAAATCTTTAACATTTAAAAGTTGACCTTCAGCTGAAAAGCTAAAATGTTTAATGTTCAACCTGAGATATTATAAAACCTAAACATATTTGAGAAGCTCATTAAAAGTCGTTTTTACTGCAGAACTATTCAGCTAGATTAAGTCAGTCTGAACAAAAGGAAGAGAGCTGGTCATAAACCTGAGCAGGTGAAGAAAAAGGCAGCAACTCAACAATAACAGGAAGTTATTTGAGAATCAGATCAATCAATGATCAATAACTGGCTTCTCTCTGCTGTAAACTGAAAATATCTGAGTTTGTTTTCTGACAGTTTATAAAGCAAACGATCATCGACAGAGAGAAGATGAAGATATTTATTAGCTGCAGTTGTGAATGTGATAACATTTAAAAACACATCTAATTTTAATAGTTACTCATTCATAATAAACTTCTACTGAAATAGTGACGTGAAATTCAGTAAACAAGACTTTAACTTAAACATTTGATTAGTGGAGGAGGATTTCCCACCTGTTTGTGACACTGAAAGATAAAATGGGAATTAATTACAATGGGCATTTTTTACTTGTTAAATCAGAAAAAGTAAATACTCTGAATAAACAAACTGAACTTAAACTAATATCAGTCCATAGATTTAATATTAAAACAGAAAGGTGACCTGTGAGTTTGTTCCATAAGATAAACCTGCTGTGGGACGGGTCAGTGAACGCATCCTGTAACTTTATCAGATGTAAAACTAAATGTCTTGTTTTATCAAACAGCCAGTGAACATTTATTTGTGATGAAATTATTCATGATCTCCTGATTAACCTGCCACATTTACACCAGACAACATTCCCGCTGTGTGTGATTACAAAATGTTGCATTCATGTTATGGTCTGTTCGTACTCCAATAAGACAAGATTGTTTAAAATATAAATGATTTACTTGTTGTCCTCGATATTAACAAACAAATCAGATTAGAAGATTTCTAATTCATTGCCTGTTAAATACATCTTCTATTTTCCCTGAGAAGATCATCTGGCGTTGGTCCATCAGTCACATCCACATTTTGTCTGTGCAGAATCTGGTCTGTGTTCTTCAGTGTTACATCCTGAAGTGTCTACGGGCATCAGGACATGAACATAAACCAGATGTAGTTGATATTTGAAAGGATCTTTATTTAAAAGAAGCCAAACAGAGCTCACAACAGAAAATGGGCCAATGGGTGCTGCAGAAATCACTGAAGGAGGATTACTAATCTAACTACAACAAAACAAAATGGTAATGCAGAAACCTCTAACTAACCACCTTTATTATACACCTTAAAACTGGCTGACCGACAATTACAATTGTACACATTGATTTGATCGTTGTGATATGTGTTTGATGTGACATGGTCATGGGTACTGCATGGTAATTTGACTTCTGCTGCATGCCTCAGTGTTATGTCAGTATATGTTTTAATGTGGCATTTGTGTGAATATTCTTGTTTCGATTTGTACTGTTTTTAATGCATGAATTATCTTTTGTGTTTGTCTCAATTGTGTATCATACGCTTAGTATGTCTAGTTTCTTCTGCTTAGTTTTGAGGAAAATATAATTGTATTTTATTGGATGTATGCCTATTGACAACTGGCCGGGGACAACGGCTGGAAATTAGCCGTAGAGGCTAAAGCTGCTCTTTTTATCAAAAGGGACTGTCCACGATATTATAAACAAATAACGTAAACTAAACTAAACTAAAATCCAACACACAAAGAGCACAGCACCCCTGAACCTAGAGGAACTAAACAGAAACAAAACTACTGTGCGCTACAGCGGGATCAGTTTTAGGACTCCATACCTAGCCCACTTACTCACCTTTGCATAGTTGGACCAGTGTCTATCAAGGCTGAACAACAAACACTACATGGCAACAAGCTCTGCGCACAGCCAATCCGCAGCATAACAGACAGAACACATGCACAGGTAAACTACAGGCAGACTAGTTACATCCAGACTTCATGAGTTTGCATTAAGGCAGAAAGCAGGGGCCTGTTTCAGAAAGGAGGTTAAGTGAAAACTCTGAGTATGTTAACCCTGAAATGAGGGAAACTCTGGGTTTTCTGTTTCAGAAAGGGAAGTAAGTTAAACCTGAGAAAGCAGAGTAAGTCAAGCCCGTTTCTGAAAGAGAGGTAACTTATACTCAGAGTCAGTTACCATGGCAACTTACTCTGTGAACCTAACCTGGTCGGGAGCAGGTTTTCTTCAGAAAACCCAGATTTATTTTATTTTGGTCTCCTCCCCGTTTTTAAAGGAGGAAGCGGTGTTCAAACACCTCATTGATTCTTTCGGTACATTCGCTCATTGCACACATTCCAGTCACGCAGAGAGCATCAAAGGGAATGAAATGGCATGTCTTTTTATGGACGATACTGTTGATGAAGAGTCCGTATTAATTAGTAGGGAGTTACATTTACGCCGGAGAGGATTTTGAGGCCCAGAGTGGATTTTTTGTCATATCCCTATGCATTTTCATTTGAGCGGTACCGTTTTCTTTTATTACATCCAAGCAGATGCTTTACGCTGCCTTACGTTTTCTCTGCAAATAGAAGGTAGTTTTCTGTATAACATCGGGATGCAGAATATATTAAGGCTACTGTTTGCAGAGCAGTAAGGAAAGTGTGCCTCGCGAGGTTAGTGGTGTATAAATCGGTTTAAATAAGGCTAACCTGATAAATGACATTCAGTTAAGAATATCTTGCTGCGACCCCTGGAAGTAACCTAAAAATCAGAATTCCCTTTAGGATTTCCGAATGTGGTTGGATGCATTGATGGCACACATATTCTGATCATTTCACCTTCTGAAAATGAAGCGGACTATGTCAACAGAAGATCCATCCACAGTATTAATGTGCAGGTACACGGACAGCATATGACAGCTGGGTTATAATAGTTCTTAATTACTAACTACAAATTACTTCTTTTTCTTCAACAAGTCTAATTAGATTAATGTAATAATTACTATTTCTAGAAAATAGGCTATTGGTCTACTTATTAATTACTTTCTAAATTCCAAATCAACCTCAACCACTTGAACAATAAGGAGAGACAAGAAACTGCACTTCTAATGCTTTCAAATAAACAATATACAATTGCATGAATTATTCTTTAATTGACCAAAGTGTGTAACTAGAGGGAGAAGGTTACATTAAAAATATACCTTTTAAAATTTGATGTTAAATCCACTTTTGTTTTATATAGAATTGTTTTATAGTCTTTAATTAAATTACAGTATTTAGATTACTTAGTAATTAATTACACCCAACACTGTATAAAAGTAATTAAAATGTAAACTTACCATTGACTCGAGCAGCTATTTTCTCCCAAGCTAACTCTGTCCTTCGCCCGCTGCAGCTGTGTTGCTTTTTTTTAAAAATGTGTTTTTTGCATATGCTTGCATAAACACATCCAGTTCTGCTGGTGAGAAATATGCACACCTTTTTTGTCTGACGCTGTTGCCATGGTGACTCGTAATATCTGCGCTCCATTGATAATGGCTTTTTATAGTTGTGGTGCACGCGCGCTTAACTCAGAGTCAGTCAACTCAGAGTTGATTGAACTAACTCATTTCAGCTGTTCTGAAACCCAAAACTCAGAGTTTCCCGTCTCAGGGTAAGTCAACTCAGAGTTCAAGTTTTAACTTAGAGTTGGTTGAACCTCCTTATTGAAACAGGCCCCAGGAGGAGTTTTCAAGCATGACAAACTGTGTGTAGCTATTTCTTATTTTAGCACCAACACAACAGACATTTCTCTGTCAGCTCAGTGCTGCACCAACACGGTCTCATCCCAGGCCGTCAGACAACTGTGAGAAAGCCTGACAAAGACTCTCTGCTGGCTGCACCGTGCAATGAATTTTAATCTGTAGCCTAAACATTAACTATTTAAAAGCAATATTACCATGCTGTCGCTTGAGCCATTGTTCTGCTCTAACAGAGTCATGAAGCATGGACTACCTGGAGCTGAAAGAGTGCAAGTGGGAAGAGACTGATTTTTGAAGATTAAGTCTTCGTTTTAGCATTCAAGATACAATTAGATTAAGGCTAAGGGGTTGGGGATGGGGTTATTTCAACACGTTCTCATCTCAATGCGTTATATCTGACGCTTTCATCCGGAGTGACAAAGCGTAAGGATTTTGCACTAAAGGTACCCTTCCGCGTCCGTATGATACACCCCTGTTTCCTATGTTGCAGCAAAACAAGGGAGGCTAACCCGGCTTAGCCGGTCGACATGCATACATTCAGTGACTTGGGTTTAGGCACTAACATTTTGGATGGTTGTGGTTAGGGTAGGGGCTTCGGGGGGGCTGTCAACACCTTTATCACGAACATAGCTAGCTAGCACTTCCGGTCTGAACTGGACGCCCCGGAGCGTCTCTTACAGACGCTAAAGGGTACCTTTCGCGTAAAATACTTACGCTTTGTCACTCTTTCTCAAATCGTCGGTATATGACGCCCTGAGATGAGAACGAGCTCATTATTTTAAAAATGTGTGTGTTCCTTCATGTTCTCTCAGTCGTGAGACTGTTGAACAAACCTGTTTTCTGATTCTTGTGTTCTGAGCTCACAGTCAGTTTTACTGTTTTACCTCTCACACTGACTGAAGTCCAGAAGATGAGGAAGAGGAAGAGGAGGACAGAGGAAGAGGAGGACAGAGCAGAGTCCTCAGTATCCAGCTGTCCGTCTATGAAGAGTGACCGGTCCAAAAATCTTAATCCTCCAGACCTCAGTCCTGAACCTGGACCCTCAGACTCAAAGTAAGAGACTGTTTTTACTGTAAACTGAGCTGATGGAAGATGATGCACTGAGGATGAAGACAAAATGTTGTGCTAACAGATTTATATTCCTGATGCAGAACTATTAGTGCAGATACTGTTTCAAACTAAGATGGATCTGATTTGATTTCTGTATTCAGCGTCGGTTTTCTCTCTGTGGACTGTAGAGGAAAGAAATGTTAGAATGAACAGTTTGGTTCAAATCTGGACACAAAGATGTAATTTCCTGGGTAATGCACATTAACCATATAATAACCAAGAAAACAAGTTACACCTACAGAACCCCAAGAAAACAATAATACACATTAAACCTACAGTAACCAAAGAAAACCAGATTTAAAGGTCCTATATTATAATTTTCAGGGTTTCTAATAGAGTATGTTTACATATTTTCATTTTCAAAAACACATTATTTTCTCATACTGTTCATTGGTTCAGCTCCTCTTTTCACCGTCTGTCTGAACACTCTGTTTTAGCTCCTGTTTCTTTAAGGCCCCCCTCCCTAAAAGCCCACTTTCTTCTGATTGGCCAGCCTCTGGAAGCCTCCCGAGGGGCAGGAAGTAGCTGGCACAAAGCTGAATGGATGTGTAGAGATGGGGCTGGCTATGAAAGACTAGGCTTCACAGAAACCCAACTTTATTCTCTGGTTTTACTGAACCTGGATCAGTTTTTATGGACAAAACATTGTCTGGTCTCTGATGTCCTCCGGCTGCTCTGCCTCAGCTTCTGCTGGTTTACGCAGTTTCCTGATGGACAGAGAGCTTTACTTGGTGTTAGCAGTTAATTCAGACACTAACTACTGCTAACGGTAGCTTCTGCTAATTAGTTAGCTCAGTTAGCCATGCAGCTAGCTCTCTTATTAGCTGGCTGTGCCCACACTGGAAGCTTGCTGCTCTGGGGTCTGTTGGGGTTTACAGCTGTAACGTTAGAACAGGAGCTGACAGTTAGCAGTAGCTAGCAGGTACTGTAGCGTTAGCTGCAAGTAAAGCTATCTGTCCATCAGCTTCACTTTGTAAATCAGAGAGTTGAGGCCGAGCAGCCAGAGGACATCAGAGGGAACACCAGAAAATATTTAACTTACCTTCATAACTGTAAAATCACTTTCTGTGAGACAGACTGAACAACCTCTAGCTGTAGCTCAGTGATGGAGCGACCGCTGGGGTTTGTGTTGGACGCATAGACTGTATATAAAAATGGACGTAGTATCCGTGACGTCACCTGTTGGTTTCTGAAGAGCAGTTTTGAAGCCCGAATTGGGCGGAGCCGGCCGTCGCCATCTTGGCGCCGCGTCACCGCGCGTCACTCCCGGATAACCATAAATGGGCAAAGAGGCAGGTCGTGGGTGGAGCTGAGGTGACATGTTGCTGAAACCACTCCCGCATAGCTCGACATGAACGAGTTAGCTCATGCTAAGAAGCTAATGCTATATGCTATTCTGCGTTAGCAGAGGTAGCTTCTAAACCCCCGGTGCTGTACGGTGGAGGTTGGAACCTGTGGCCGTTTTGGTACCAGTTTATCATCGCCAGCTCATCAAGGTAAGACATCGGAAAATATTAAAATAACTCACAATTCTGTTATTGACATTATACTTTACCAGGGTTTAAATGCTTTTTAATATATAAATAAGGTAACGTTATTTTGCAACACCAACGTTAACAGTTAACTATGAATCAGTTATTAATTACATTAACGTTAATTTTCACTTAACGTTACATCTCAAACGAACAATCTGAAGCGAATCAATTAACCCTTTTACATAACGGTAGTTACGAGTCGTTTATCTGGACGTCACCTCGGTATGTTACTTGTAATAAACATAATAAGCTAGCGGTAGAGTCCTTAGTTACATGATGGAACCTGTAAAATGTTAGCCATCACTGTTGTCACGTTAATTAATTCCCCACACCGTTATATTGAGTAACGCTGCTGCTGTCGGCAGGGCTGTGTGGAATTATTGTCTGGACACTTGAGAGAGACACTTTTTATATTTGTCACAAGGTTCTTGTTGAGGATCTGATGCCTTCACGCCTGCTTTAACTGCTTTAAGTAACGTTAACGTAACTAGAACAACTTGGCTGCTGGACATTTGACAGCTGATAAAATTGTCTGTCTTATTAAGCAGACAACACAAAAACATTTAAAGACTGTCTCCTTTCTTCCATCTCTCCCACTTATGTGACATAATAGTACTGTCAACATTAAAACACTGAGGCATCTTTTAGAAGAGCATCTCAAAAAATTTGAATACTGTGGAAAAGTTCATTGTGAGCACCAGAACCAGACAGAGAGATTACAGGCTTCAGAAACCTTTGCAGGTGTTTTGAGTTAATTAGCTGTTTAGAGAGCTTGTCTCCAGTTGATATTTCTGTATAATTTATAATAGAGAAATGTATTTTTTATTCTAAAATGTTTATTTAAACTGTAATCAAGATGAAAACAAAAAGGGTTTGAAATGCTTCACTTTGCGTAATGAATCTAGAATAGATCAGATTCACTTTTTGAATAGAATTGCCTTAGAAAATTTACTTCACCACAATATTCTATTTATTAGAGACTCATCTGTATTTTTTATATTTATATTTTTCATCACCTGAAGCATTTGCTTCCTAGAGTCACTCTGTGGATCAGATGTCCCACCTGGTGCCAGAGAGCTGCACAGACCTGGAATAACGACCTGGTTATTGTCGTGGAAGTCTGTATCTGTTGGCATGGACTGATGTGGAAAGGCGTTCTCTCTTTCTGTTTTAAATATTGTCCATATTTGTGTTATAGGTCCATTTAAAAAAGATATGGTTTATGCTTCATATTGTAATAAATCCTATATATATTAGCCCTCCCTGTCTTTACTAATTACTGAAAAGATAATGGTAAACCACAGCAAAAACATGAAACATTAAAACTGAACTCTTGCTAAAGAACATCAGTCTGGTATAAGTTAAAAAGTGAAAATACTCCCGAACGTTTCACATGAAATTTTGAAAAGTAATTATGCAGAGTACTTCTGTGTGTGCAGGCGTATTTTTACTTACCTTATGCTTTAAGATAAATAAGGAGCCATACACCCAGTACCCATTTACTGTATACCAGAGCTTGAAGTTTCTGAAGAGTGCCTTGTTTGCTGCTCTGATATAAGTCTAGTTCAAAACAGAATAATGTGGACGCATCCAGACCATCCTGTGGGTAAGCGCTGAAACAAAGAATGATCTGCACTTCATTTTTTACTTTCTACTAACATGTAAATGTTAGCCTATAAATAACATCTTAATATTTCCATTTACAGCCATTAACTATATTATATTAAGTCTAGATCACACTGTTTAAAATTAAAATATGAAACTGATAATGATTTTTTTATGTATTAGTTTTAGGCAAGGCAAGGCAAGTTTATTTGTATAGCACATTTCAACAACAAGGCAATTCAAAGTGCTTTACATAAAACATAAAAGCAACAGGGAAAAACAATGAAAACATTTGAAAGCAACATACAATCAGGGTTAAAAGCTAAAAACAAAGAAAAAGAAAACAGGACAGTAAAAGTTACAGTGCAGTGTAAGTTATCAATAAAAGAAAAATCTTAAAAAGCAGTGGTAAAAAGAAAGGTCTTCAGTCTTGATTTAAAAGAACTGACTGTTTCAGCAGACCTGCAGGTTTCTGGGAGTTTGTTCCAAATATACAGAGCATAATAACTGAACGCTGCTTCTCCTTGTTTAGTTTTGACTCTGGGGACAGAAAGCAGACCTGCCCCAGACGACCTGAGAGGTCTGGATGGTTCATAACGAAGCAGAAGATCAGATATATATTTTGGTCCTAATCCATTTAGTGCTTTGTAAACTAACAGCAGGATTTTGAAATCAATTCTTTGACATACAGGAAGCCAATGTAAAGATCTCAGAACTGGGGTGATGTGATCCACCTTTTTGGTCTTAGTGAGGACTCGAGCAGCAGCGTTCTGAATCAGCTGCAGCTGTCTGATGGATTTCTTAGGGAGCCCTGAAAGGACACTGTCACAGTAGTCAAGTCGACTGAAGATAAATGCATGGATAAGCTTTTCCAGGTCCTGCTGAGACATAAGGCCTCTTATCCTTGATATATTCTTCAGGTGATAGTAGGCTGACTTTGTAATTGTCTTAATATGGCTCCATGAAATTCAGGTCTGAGCCCATGACTACACCAAGATTTCTGGCTTGATCCGTGGTTCTTAACATTACAGATTGAAGTCGAGCACTGACTTTCAATCGTTCCTCCTTGGCTCCAAAACAATAACTTCAGTCTTATCTTTGTTTAATTGGAGAAAATTCTGGCACATCCAGTCGTTGACCTGCTCAATACAGTTACTCAAGCGCCTGTATGGGATCCTAGTCTCCTGGTGAAATGGTTATGTAAATCTGTGTGTCATCTGCATAATTATGGTAACATATTTTGTTGTTTTTCATAATCTGAGCCAGTGGAAGCATGTAAATGTTAAACAAAAGAGGTCCCAGAATGGAGCCTTGGGGAACTCCACATGTCATTTTTGTCAGCTCAGATGTGTAGTTACCTATAGACACAAAGTAGTCCCTGTCCTTTAAGTAGGATTCAAACCAGTTTAGTACTGTGCCAGAAAGTCCAACCCAGTTTTCAAGTCTGTCTAGTAATATGTTGTGGTCTACCGTGTCAAATGCAGCACTAAGATCCAATAATACTAAGACTGAAATTCTGCCACTGTCAGTGTTTAAATGGATGTCATTGAAGACCTTAACTAAAGCCGTCTCAGTGCTGTGGTGTGGTCGAAAACCTGACATGAAGACATCAAAACAGTTATTTAGTGCCATGAAAGCACTAAGCTGTTGAAAAACAGCCTTTTCAATTATTTTACTTAAAAATGGGAGATTTGATATGAGCCTGTAATTGCTCATTAGTGAACTGTCTAGATTGCTCTTTTTTAAGAGTGGCTTAATGACTGCAGTTTTCAGGGCCTGTGGGAAAAAACCTGAGAGGAGAGACATGTTGACAATTTGTAGTAAATCTTAGGTCATGCATTTAGACACCTTTTTGAAAAAAACTGTTGGCAGAATATCAAGGCAGCATGAGGAGGATTTCAGATGTTGTATTATGTCTTCCAGATTTTTGTGGTTAATAGAATCAAATTGTCTCATGCTATATGAATTGTTTTTAAGTGGACACAGAGATAGGACATATCCTGTACCTGACATGGAGGTGCTGATTGCTTGCCTAATTGTTTGAATTTTGTCTCCAAAGAAGGAAGCAAATTCATTGCAGGCCCTGGTGGATAGAAGGTCAGAGGCTACAGACACAGGAGGGTTGGTTAGCCTGTCGACAGTAGCAAACAGGGCACGTGCATTATTAGTGTTTTTGGTGATGATGTCAGAGAAGAAGGACCGCCTTGCATTTCTCAGCTCTAAATTATAAATGCACACATTATAACAAAGTATTCCAAATACAAAAGCAATAGTTTGACAAATAAATAAACTCTTGTCTTGCATTTATGAAAACAACAATATTAAAAGGTTACAAATGTAAAAGTAGTTTTATATGACTTAAAATGTGTTGAGAGTTATTATAATGATAGTCTGTTGATAAGAACCCAGTGTCATAAATTCACGTCAGTAGTGTTCAGGTGTTGTGAGTAAAAAGAAAAGCAGGAGCTGAAGAGCTGCAGGAAGCTGGAGCTGTTCTCTCCTGAAGAGCTGGACACAGCTAATCACATCTGGAGGGTTCTGCACTCAGCTCCTCTGGTACCTGTAAAGACAACAATGGGTAGACGGTTAAGCAAATTTCAATCCACCAAACAAACTCAGAGGCTCTCACACACCTAATTTCTCGACTTAACTAAACCATCGCCCTAGTTACAGCCCAGCTACCTGTCTGCAGGCAGAACGTGCATTAACGTTATATGCTGACAAAAAGGTGGATGCAAATCTCTGCAGGTAACAGTTAGCCTACAACAGCTGTTCTGCCAAATTATGCATCCACCTCTTAAGCTCCTTATCAGAAACGTCGCTGATCAAATGCAGTTTTCACCTCAGATTGTTTGCTGAATCTCAATGAATGCTACATCTGAGTGTAATAACTTATTGATGACATTACACTGCCTTTAATATGTACTCTGAATCAATCAAGAATAGTATAACATTATAGTTATTAAACAGTAACGTTACACTCGGAGGTGCGCGGCTCCCCTCGGGAGAGACAGCTAGCTCACATAGCGGCATCGGTGCTCCTCGGTGTGACAGTTTCAGGCAGCCGCCCCTCCTCGGCTCTCTGACTTTAAACTGTCCATCCGGGTCAGGAACAGCCACTTCTAATAGTACCTGGCTACTATCTGACAGTGATCCCGTTACAGGACGTGGCTAAATCTCACATCGCCCGTTACTAAAAGTTACCGTTAGCATAATATCAGCTAACTGAGCGCTGAGCCTTTTTAACGTTACTTACAACTTCACACAGATGCCTTTTCCCCAGAGCATTATCACCCTAATGTCTAACACTAAGGTTAATCTAATAACGTTACATTTTGGCTTCTCTCTTCTAGCTGACTTGTCTTTGACTCATTAAAAGCTGTGGTTAAAACACACTAACTTACTTACTTCGTATATGGCTAATTAGCGTAACGAGCTAACGTTAAACTAACCGGCTGTATGCAGATACCTGTTAAATGTTAACACATAAATGAAATACAGGAATTTCACTCACCAAGTAGAACACGGATTTCCTGGAGGTTCTCTCTCCAATGAACTGCACAGCCTGCCATTAATCATCCGGTATCTGCATGTAGAAATGTCCAAAAGCCTCCGACAGGCTGAGCCTCAGAGCTCCGTGTAGCTGAGTGAGGCTAACAGATGGCGGACACATTGCTAGGAGTGGCAGAGGGTAATGGTGCTTGTCAATCAAAGCGGGCCACGCCCCTAATAATGCAGAACTTTAAGGCTTAATATAATTTAAGCAGGTGAGTTCTAAAAAAATTCACCCCCCTCACAGTTGTCACGAAGGGCAAAATTAGCGATATGCACTAAAACCATTTTTTGAACCAGGCTGTAAACATGTTTTATTCTGCTGTAAAGTTGGGCTTTTTAACATGGGGGTCAATGGAGATTGACTCCCTTCTGCAGCCAGCCTCAAGTGGCCACTCGATGAATTGCAGTTTCAGACACTTCCGTATTGGCGTCAGGCGGGAGACCGGAAGTTTGCCGCTTGGTTGGACGCTGAGTACGCCGTATTTAGTGGGCGGGGCCATCTACTGCGCTGAAGGGCTGGAGGAGGTCCTATGCTACGCTGATCCCTCTATGACATCATAAAGGGAGCCAAATACAAATGATGTGTTTACACACATTTACTGAAAGACTGAGCAGAGTCTGGGCTCTTTAGACACAGCAGGGACACATTTAGGTTGGAAAGACATGAAAAGGGGCTTTTGCATATTTAGGGAGCTTTAAAGAAAAGTGAGCAGGTGGAGTTCAGGCTGGTTTTATTAAACTGTGTGTTTGTGTGACTGTTGAACAAACCTGTTTCCTGATTCTTGTGTTCTGAGCTCACAGTCAGTGTCACTGTTTTACCTCTCAGACTGACTGAAGTCCAGAAGATGATGAAGAGGACAGAGGAAGAGGAGGACGGAGCAGAGTCCTCAGTATCCAGCTGTCTGTCTATGAAGAGTGACTGGTCCATGCCTAAACCTCCAGAGTTCAGTCCTGAACCTGGACCCTCAGACTCAAAGTAAGAGACTGTTTTTACTGTAAACTGAGCTGATGGAAGATGATGCACTGAGGATGAAGACAAAATGTTGTGCTAACAGATTTATATTCCTGATGCAGAACTATTAGTGCAGATACTGTTTTAAACTAAGACCTGATTTGATTTCTGGAGCAAAACACCTGAGAACCTCCATTTCAGAATTAACACTTCAAGAACATCTTCATATATTTTTGCCCTCACGTTGACGTCACTGTAAAGATTTAGAAGGATTCAGAATCTGAAAGAATCTGCTTCAAATGTGTCCTTCATTTTCTCCTCTTTGTCCTCTAAACACTGAGCTGTTTGGCTCTTCCTCAGATCAGCTGTTCTGATCCACCAGATGCATCTTGAATCACTTCAGATCATAATTGTGCAACATGTGGTGAAAAAGCATTTGTAGTTCAGCTTTGCTCACTTTGATGAACACTTTGCTTTGAATCATTAGTAAGTGGACCTTTGAGCTCAGATTCTCTCCACCATATATTGTTCCTAAAGGTGAAGAACAAACATCCACGGGCAGCACTGATGGAAAAGTTAGCAGTGGATGGAAAAAGGGCAGAAAATGGTCACATGGAGATTTGGACCACTTCTCTTTTTACAAGATTTGAATTGTTTTCATGTGACAGGAAACAGAAGGACATACAAACAAGGTTACGTGTTATGTGTATTGTCATAAAATAGAAACATTAAGATTACTGTGAAATATCCTCAGCTGACAAAATAAGCTGATATATGTAGAAGATTCTGACACTTTCAATTAAACTGCATCCAAGGAAGGTTCAAATCAAGGGCAGCTGGACTGGGCTGAAGATACCGGAAGACGTTTCGTCCCTCGTCCAAGAGACTTGGATCATGGTGGTTCAGACTTGGCCTCAGGTGGCTCGTCGTTAAAACTGCCAGGAGCTCTAACGAACCAGCGGTATGGATCATCTGGATAACGACCCCACAGAGGTCAAATAGCTGAGTTTCCCTACCAGCCAGTCAGAACTGAAGAAGTCTCCTGGATGAGGGACGAAACGTCTTCGAGCATCTTAAAGTCCAGCTGCCTTTTATTTGAACCTTTCTTGAATAACTTGGACCTGGAGGACTGAGAACCTTCACAGACAATTAAACTGTAGTTGGAAATAATCCAAATAAAATAATTCCACTATTGATTCTGAAACTGCTGTTTAATGGATTCAGATGTAAATTTACAATATTAACCGATTATTCACAAACAGTGAAAACTGTCACTTCTCAATGAGCTCGTCTGTTAGGGTTACTATGACGATGAGGTCATGATGTCACTTCAGAGCAACACACTGTGCTGTTGGGAGGGTTGTTGTTGTTTTCCACAATATCCTCCTGACCCCTGGGGCTCCGTGTAGTTGTGATAATATGAGGGGACAAACATCAAACTGTCTTTATTCATCCTGATACAGAGTGTTAGGAAGTCAAATCTAAACTCACCACAAAAGCTCTCTCTCTCTCTCTTAATGAGTAACAGACAGGGCCACAGTCCAAACATCTGGGAAAATGACCTGGTGACCCAGATGTCTCTAAAGGTGAATGAATCAGTGACAGAAGAAGAAGAATCCTCCTCCAAACTGCCAGTAATCAGCTGGATCCTTGGTGCATCTGGAGAAAAGACAGAATAAGATTCAGTGAAAACACTTTAGTGAGCAGGATCACATTTCTCATCGTGTCTTAATCACATTTAAATTGTGTGTACTGACATGTGCTTCACTAGCTAGTGCAAACTACCAAATAAAACAGCACGTGCAGCGGTTTTAACTTAGTTCTTACCTGCTCATAAATCCCTGGTAGTAAACTGTGAGTGAAGAATGATGAAGATGAGGAGTTACAGGCTAGCTGGCTGCTACAGTTGCTGCTCTTTGCCTGATGAGTGAACAGGACAGTTTGCTCACTTTCCTCACTGCAAAGCTCCTTCACCTGCTGTCTTTAAGCTTTATACTCACAACGTTAAAGAGGTGGTGTTCTGCTGTTTGGCTTTTCTCCTTTATTGAGATAAATCTCTTTTTTTGTGCTGTAACAGGTTTGCAAAGTGAAAAAGCCCAAAGTTAGTTCCCATCTCTCACAGAAAACTCTGCTCTGAACTGAAAACAGCTTGTTTGTAGTCCAGCCCTTCACTTCCTTGAGTTGTGATGTCACAATGAAAACGCGTCATAAAGCTCGCCAAGCGGCTGGCGGGGGTCAGGCCACGCCCTCAAACCAAGCTAGTCTGAGCGGAGGCCCTTTGGCTCGACTCGCCTTTGTTTGGGTTTCCATTGTAGAAAAGTTGGACCTGGACCTGCTTCAGGTACTTTTTTAGTATCATCTCACCTCCATCGAGGTTCCAAGCGAGCTGAGGGAAACTAAAATGTAACGTGAAAACACGACAGACTGCTGATTGGTCAGAGAGAATATTCACTATTCACTGCATCATCACTGCACCAGACAGAGGCAGCAACAGGAAGTTTATTTTACAGTTTTCATCAGTAAATCCACTTCTGAGAAGTTTTGAGGTGAGAAATCAGCTGTGTAGATTTCCAGTATTGACAATTTTACTAGAAGTGATGGAGGAACAAAAATGTGATGAATATTTTCGGAGTTGAGGAGCTCCACGAGTGGCAGCGGGGGAAGCCTGCGGCGACCCGCGGGAGGAGCGTGTGAGGCCGGCCGGGCCGCCTGCTCACAGAGCCCTCTGCTCCCGCCGTCACACAGACGCTGGTTCAAACGTTTTAACTGCAGACTGGATATATTTTAAGAGCTGTGTGGATCGCTGGTGTGTGTGTGGCATCGAACATCACGCCGCGGCCGCTGTGTGTGGCGTCGCTCTCTGGGTTCTATCTGCAATGGAAAACGGAGCAGGGCCGAGGAGAGTCGAGTCTATCGATTTGCGCTGTGGAAGCATTTTCAGCAAGGCAGCAAAGATCGTCAGAACACCGGCAACAGTTCAGTGTTCAGTCCTGATGGTAAGATGTGGAACAGTGATGATGTGGGGTTGCTAGGTTACGGTCGCCGTCTGAAGGCTTTGTTTTGGATCACACTAGAACCCGCCCTTTTCTCCTTCAACTGCCTAGTAGTCCTTACCTGGGAACTGCGCATTTGCAACTTTCAATAAAGATTTTGTACGAGTAAGATGCATCACTCTGTAGCTGAAGAACGGAGCTACAACAGACAGGCTGAAAAGAGGAGCTGCAGCAATGTGCAGTCTGAGAAAAATATGGTGTTTTTTGAAAATCAAACCATGTAAACCTGTTCTGGTACAACCGCTAATTAAGATTTTGAACCAGATGAGCAGAATACCACATCTTTAACACACTAGCAACACACAGTAACACACTACACCTACATTGAAACAGACACAATACACTACAGCTTGATGAAGCACCACAAAAAACACCCACAGAGGTATTTACCTTCTTCAGTTTACAATATAACCGTTACCCGGTGGATAAAACTCTTAATTGGTAATATTTTCAGTGGCCACTAACGTTGCGGACTTTAGATTTCCACCAGGTGTGTGCTCGTCTGCATCATGAGTGCGACACATTTCCAGACTCACCAGAGACAGCTTCACACAACATGCTGGAAACTCATTTAAACTCTCACTGCAACATATTTTATCAGCTTGAGGTTGAGCTAATCCATGCTCCTTACATGATAACTTTACATTGACTGCATTTAGCCAACATGATACATCAGCGTTAGCTCTCTGCTTCTCTATTGGTCTTTCTGTGAGCACAGCTAGATAACAATAATAATCTTTATTTGTAGAGCACTTTTCAAAAACAAGTTACAAAGTGCCTTAACAAGTCTAAAGACAATAACACAAAAACAATACAAGATAAAAGCAAGAAAGACTAAAATACACGTTTAAAATAAATATAAAATAAGTAAAATAAAATAAAAGGGACAAAATAAAGTCAAATCACATCTGGAAAGTCTCTCCAATAAAAGTATGTTTTAAGAAGGGACTTAAGAGTTCACTGACTCAGCTGACCTAATTTCCTCGGGGCAGGCTGTTCCAGAGCCTCGGGGCCCCGACAGAAAACTGTCCCCTTTTCAGTCGAGACTCTGGAACAGACAGCAGACCTCTGCCCGAGGGTCTCTATGTACGTGCTGGTGTGTAGGGGAGTAAAAGCTCAGAAATCTAATAAGGCGAGAGGCCATAAAGAGCTTTAAAAGGGCTATATGTAAGTTTTACAATGAAATGAATCAAAATGTCATTGCCTTGTTGATAATGGGCTCAAAACTCACTTGTAAATGAAGAACATGCCTGTTTTCTCCGTTTCTTCCATCAGACATTATTCTGCTTTTAATGTGAGGTCTCCTGGTCTTTTACATTATATGAACTCTTTAAAAAAAGAAAACTACTGTAAAAAAGTTATTTTTCATAGAGTTTGGATTTTTTTTACAGTGTGGAGGAGCAGCCGTCCTGCTGTGCTTTGTGTCAGGACGTCCTGAAGGATCCAGTCTCTACCAGCTGTGGACACTGGTTCTGCAGACGGTGCATCACCTCATACTGGGACCAGTCTGCTTCATCAGGACACTCCTCCTGTCCCCAGTGTGGAGACAGATCCAGAACCAGAGCTGGACTGCAGACAGCCAGTCAGAGCAGCTCTGTACAAAGTAAGACTGGACATCTGTCTGCTTCTTCAGATATTCTGATATTGATGGTTTTATATTAGTAATGAAAATAATCAGCACATATTCTTTGTTTTATCTCACATTGTTTCTCTTCTTTAGTGAGAGGTGGTCTGCAGGAGGTTTTAGATGAACATAAGATCAGTCTGAGGAGGAGATGTGAACGTGTGACTGAAGGAAGTGATGAAACAGGAAGTGGAACCCTCCTCAACAGGATCTACACTGAGCTCTACATCACAGAGGGACAGAGTGAAGAGGTTAATACCCAGCATGAGGTGAGGCAGCTTGAGACAGCTTCCAAGAAGAAGACCCTCCATGACGCTCCAATCAGGTGCCAGGACATCTTTAAAGCCTTACCTGGCCAACAGAGAGCCATCAGAGTGGTTCTGACCAACGGCTGCCGCTGGCGTTGGAAAAACCTTCTCAGTGCAGAAGTTCACTCTGGACTGGGCAGAGGGCTCGGAAAACCAAGATGTCAGTCTGCTGGTTCTGCTCTCGCTCAGGGAGCTGAACTTGATCAAAGATGAGCAGCACAGTCTCCTCACGCTGCTCCATGTTTTCCATCCAACATTACAGAAGGTCCCAGCAGAGAAGCTCGCTGTCTGTAAACTGTTGTTCATCTTTGACGGCCTGGATGAAAGCAGACTTTCATTGGATTTCCACAACAATCAGGTTGTGTCTGATGTCACACAGAAGTCATCAGTCAACCTGCTGCTGACAAACCTCATCCAGGGGAATCTGCTTCCCTCGGCTCTCGCCTGGATAACTTCCCGACCTGCGGCGGCCAATCAGATCCCTCCTTCGTAGTGTCGGCAGGGTAACAGAAGTACGAGGCTTCACTGACGCCCAGAAGGAGGAGTTCTTCAGGAGGAGAGTCAGTGATGAAGAGCTGTCCAGCAGAATCATCTCACACATCAAGACCTCCAGGAGCCTCCACATCATGTGTCACATCCCAGTCTTCTGCTGGATCACTGCTACAGTTCTGGAGCACATGTTGACTACAGACCAGAGAGGAGAGCTGCCCAAGACCCTGACTGACCTGTACTCACACTTCCTGCTGGTTCAGATAAAGAGGAAGAAGCAGAAGTATGATGAGGGACATGAGACGAGTCCACAGGAGCTGACGGAGGCTGACAGGAAGGTTCTTCTGAAGCTGGGGAGGCTGGCGTTTGAACAGCTGGAGAAAGGAAACATCATGTTCTACCAAGAAGACCTGGAGCAGTGTGGTCTTGATGTCACAGAGGCCTCGGTGTACTCAGGAGTTTGTACAGAGATCTTCAAAAGAGAGAGTGTGATCTTCCAGAAAACAGTCTACTGCTTTGTTCATCTGAGCGTTCAGGAGTTTCTGGCTGCAGTCTACATGTTCCACTGTTACACCAGCAGGGACTCAGAGAGACTGAAGGACTTCCTGGGGAAAGGCTGGCACAGAGAAAACAGGAAGGGTTTCGAGAAAGGTCACAATAATCATGATCCATCCCTGGATAACTTCCTGAGGAGAGCCATGGAGAAATCTGTCAAAAGTAAAAAATGGCCACCTGGACCTGTTTGTTCGCTTCCTTCATGGCCCTCTCTCTGGAGTCCAACCAGAGACTCTTAGGAGGCCTGCTGGGTCGGACAGACAACAGTCCAGAAATCATCCAGAGAGCCATCAACAACCTGAAGAAGAAGAGGGCAAACATCCCTCCTGACAGAAGCATCAACATCTTCTACTGTCTGACGGAGATAAACGACCACTCAGTACATCAGGAGATCCAAAAGTTCCTGAAGTCAAAGAAAAGATTAAAGAAGAAACTCTCTATGATCCACTGCTCAGCTCTGGCCTACATGCTGCAGATGTCAGAGGAGGTTCTGGATGAGTTGGACCTGAAGAATTACAACACATCAGAGGAGGGACGACTGAGACTGATTGCAGCTGTGAGGAACTGCAGAAAGGCTCAGTAAGTCCAGATGTGATTATCATTAAATTAGTGTTCCGCTTGTTTGTTTCAAATAGTTATGGAAGTTGTATTTTGTCATTGATCTTCTTCAGTTGGTTGTGTAACAACAGTTAACAATTAATGAAAACAGTTATTCTATTTATTTCTTAACATTAGCCTTCATAAACTACTGGTCATACGAGACAAAGACTGTCGTTGTAAAACCCCTCAGTGTGTTGAACTGAACAATGGAGCATTTCATTGCTCATGAATTCAACTTTTCATCGTAAAGAGAAAAGTTGTGTTACATAGTCTTGTTTTTCCGGCTGAGACTCGCAAGACTCACACAAATTACATTTTTCACACACTGTCAAGTCACAAATTAATTTTCACACATAGTGAAATATAAATGTAGTATAACTGATTAGACTCACTGAGCAAGTCAACTCCATCCAGCTGATTGACACCGGAGTAGGGCCCAGACAGTAATCAGATGGATCAGCTCGCGTTAGGGTCCAGACCGCTGTAATGATTGGTAAGATAGCTGGTAGAGTATTGCAACGTAAAGATCTAAAACTGAGGCGCTGCCTGCTGTTTTGAACTGTGAGCTGCACTTTATCTGAGCTGCTGAAGTTAACGTGTGTGAATTTGTGGTGAGATTTTTTCTTGATCAAAAGTGTTTCAGTTACTTTCGGTTTCACATGCAACATACAGTCCCAAACTGCATCGGTCAAACGGTCAGAAGGGGGTAATGTTACTACCAGCGGAACAATAACGTAAAGCACAGCAGAGTAAAGGACAGGTAGACACAGATACACAGATATGTGGGAGAGATTGTGAATGTGCAGAAAGTTTTGAATATGAAAACCTGCTGAAACACAGGAGCTATTAAAGTCCAGGAGTTTTTAACTGAATTAAACAAATCATTTCTGTCTGAGGTGAAAAGGCGCCACTGTCATATTTAAAGAGGTTACTTCCCCAAGGAAAGACCCAAAGAGGAAGGAAGACTATATCATGACTCAGCAGATATTAAGGAAGTTGACCTATAGGAGAAACAGAGCTGAGAGCAGCACAAAATGACTGACAGCAGCAGAGACTTATATTCTGTTTGAATCGTCACCTGCCCCCTGAATTTTGTGCATAAAATCCCCCTCTCACCCCTTGCAGGGTGGTATGTGTCTTCCCCGAGCTCGGGTCCTCTACCAGAGGCCTGGGAGTGTGAGGGTTCTCCGCAGTATCTTAGCTGTTCCTAGGACTGCACTCTTCTGGACAGAGATCTCTGATGTTTTCCTGGAATCTGCTGTAGCCACTCTCCCAGTTTGGGGGTCACAGCCCCCAGTGCTCCGATTACCATTGGCAAAACTGTCGCTCTAACTTTCCACATCTTTTCTAGCTCCTCTTTCAGCCCTTGGTATTTCTCAAGCTTCTCGTGTTCCTTCTTCTTGATGTTGCTGTCGCTTGGCAGATGTTCCTGTAGACTATGACAGCTACCTGGTTATGGCGTTCCATGTACCCACTTCCTGCCTGCATCTTACACCCTGCAGTTATGTGCTGTACTGTCTCAGGGGCATCTTTGCACAGTCTGCACCTGGGTTCCTGCCTGGTGTGGTAGACCCCAGCCTCCATTGATCTTGTACTGAGTGCCTTTTCTTGTGCCGCCATGATTAGTGCTTCTGTGCTGTCCTTCAGTCCAGCCTTTTCCAGCCACTGGTAGGATTTCTTGATATCAGCCACTTCTATTTGTCTGTGGTACACGCCGTGCAGCAGTTCTTCATCTTCTTTGTCCTCACCTTCAGGTTTCTGCTGCCTGAGGTATTCACTAAGCCCTTCATCTTTGAGGGCCATCTTCCTGATGTACTCCTGGATTTTTGTCTAATCCTCCAGTGGTCTTGACACTCACTAGCCCTCGGCCTCCCTCGCTACACTTGGTGTACAGTCTCAGGGTGCTGGATTTGGGGTGAAACCCTCCATGCATTGTGAGGAGCTTTCTTGTTTTGATGTCAGTAGCCTCTATCACCTCCTTTGGCCAGTTTATTACACCAGCGGGGTACCCATGTAAACCTGTTCTGGTACAAACCATAAATAGGAATTTGAACCTGAAAATGAGCATACCACCTCTTTAAGTGTTTAATGCTCATAATTTTATATTTCTTAAAAACAGTGTTAAAATCTCGTCTCGATCTTGTAAGTAAAGTGTCTTGTCAAAACCCTATTTGTTTCACTTCAGTGAATGTGAACCTCACAGCAGCAGGTAGCAATGACAGATCATCCTGTTCAGTTTTTATCAAAGCGGAACATGTCTGTTTTGTCGTCAAATACAAAGTTTCCTCTTTCATAAAATATTTTGTTTTCTGTCCTGACAGACTATCTGACTGTGGACTCTCAGAGACTCACTGTGAAGTTGTGGCCTCAGCTCTGAAGTCCAACCCCTCCCATCTGAGAGAGCTGGACCTGAGCAAGAACAAGCTGCAGGATTCAGGAGTGAAGCTGCTGTCTGCAGGACTGGAGAGTCCACAATGTAGACTGGTGACTATGAGGTCAGTTAAGTGACTTTGCCAGAAAGTAGATAAATTGTTTGAAAGGACAGTTTTTCCGGTTCCACGGAATCTCATTGTGGGTTATCAGTCAGTGAAGATGATGTCAGTACTAATGAGGCTGTAGACTGTGTGAGGGATATGAATGAGGTCGTTGAATATCTGATGATAGCAGCTAAAAACAGGCTGCAGAGAGTTTGAGTTTGAGCAGAGAGAGAAAGAGAGAGAGAGAGAGAGAGAGAGAGAGAGAGACAGGTTGAATAAAGAAACGAAGGTCATGAATGCAAAACTCAGTAAAGCTGAAGTTAGGAACTCATAATATCAGAAGCTGATGTGGCTGATACAGAAACGACCCACACAGCCGCTTTGGTGAGGTGTGCATTAAACCAGAGCTGAGAGTAATAAACAGCCACCTCACCCGGGGATTCCACAGGGCACAGCTGCGATAGGGTTCTGTTCTGTCCTCTGCTTCATGCCCCAAAGCGAGCATTTCAGAATCAGAGTGTTTTCTTGCTTGTTCAGATTTGGTTGACTTGATTTGTCTATCTTTCACCATGGTTAATAATAAACAAACCTTGGTAAATAAAAGAAGTAGAAAGCATATAAAAATATTCTGCTTTGATGAACTTTTACAAGTACAAGTAAAATTACCAGTATGAAAATCTACTCAGAGTAAAGGTTACTTAAAATATCTTATCTTATTTAATGTTATTTTTACTTATTTAACTAAATTAGAAGGGAATAAAGCCATATTGTGTTTTCTGTTTTAGTCTGTTTGACAGATACTAAATGACATGTTATAATGAGAAGTAATATATATGTATATAATGAGAATGTGTTATCACTAGGAAACTGAAAAGAATAGATTAGACTCTGCTGGGCCGCATGGGACTGGGAAAACAGGAAACATTGGACTGAATATGAAGTCATATCAAAAAGGTGATAATTTTGATGGTATCATTAGTGTTGGCTCACATTTAAGTTGTTTTGCACGCGTGTTGCAGGCGTGCTGTTTCCGTGTGGCTTAAAATAAAATAAGATAAAATAATGAACTTTCAAAAGTCTGGACTTAAAGTCGGATATGCCAATCCATTTATTATTATAACAAAAAATTAAACATTTCTTCAATTATAAATTTAACTCAAACCGGTCTGCATGATTACACGCCGTGCCTCACGGTCAAAAACCATGCACCTCGCTATGCGCCACACCTGTACTAATTAACACCAGTCTTAAGTAGACTTGTGGCAGAACACAGCGCCACCCCATCCCAATACACAGAATGGCTCCAACAATAAGTGTTAATAATTAATTATACTAATACAATTGGAATGGAAGAACAATGTTGCACATATATCCATGTGTATTATTCTGGGTCTGTGCTGTGCAGAAGTAACGCAACGGAAGAGAATATTGTGTACATAGAAATACATAAACTGACAACATAAAAATATACAACAACAAAGATCAACAATCAACAACAAATATGTGCAGCTTGCCAGGTCTGTGCTTGTCTTTACATGTGAAGACACATTTGTATCATTTGCAAGGCCTACTTAACTAGAAAATGCTCTCAGACCGCAGCAAAGAGTTCACCAAGAAGTGATGGTTAAAGTGTTACTGTAACTCTGACTGACATTAATTAACCGGTTTTGATTCTGTTATGCAGCTGCTCACTGAGACCATTTTTGCTTCAAGTGGTCGCAAGATTTTCCTTGCACTTTTCTTTACTCAGCAACACATGCGATTGAAAATGTAGCAAAGTACTTCAAACAAAACATACTTAAGTAGAAGTAAAATTACAGATTTTAAAAACTACTTCAAAAAGTACAAGTACACAAAAAAGCTACTCAATTACAGTAATGTGAATAATTGTAATTTGTTACTTTTCACCTCTGGTAAATAACATTTAATTTGAATTTAGATGGTTAACACACCGAAAAAAGGAAAACTTTGTAGGCTACCCTGAATTTGTTCTAGAATTAATATTAAGAATGACAAAACAGAAACGTAGTTCTACTACGTTATTTTCTTACAAGTTGATTTGTTTACTCAAGCCATGTGGAACTACAACTAGGTTAAATGCCCAGCAGCTGGCCTTGGAGACAAAAATGGAATCAACTGAAGTGCTGACTGCGGTGATGGACGCTGCACTTGGAAAACATTTCTCCAGCAGCGCTTTGAGTCTCTTCAATCAGATAAATCATTATTAAATGAAGAAACCCGAGCACTCCATGAAGATCACGTAACTCTAAAGCTGATGATACACTGAGCAACTTTTAGAGCAATCGTGCAGGGTAATGTTGTCATTAACCCACCCCGCACCGCCGCTATGCATTTAAAACATAATCGGACTTGCTTCTAGCAAGATTGCCCAGCAACATTGCTCAAAAAGTTGCCCAGTGTAGCATCAACTCTAGGGAAACGAACAGAAAAACTAGAGCACACCTCAACTTTATTGTCAAGAACGATAAAGTCGGCTAAAGGAAAGTTAGCAGATCTTGAAGATCACAGCAGAAGAAACATCTGTGTTCATGGACTGCCTGAAGGCAGAGAAGGTGCTAATTCCATACAATATGTTACCACCCAGATACCGCTGTGGTTCCCCACTTTAGGAGAGGCTCTACCTGAGATCATGGGAGCCCATCGAATTGGACCTCCCCGGAGTAAAGCGGTTACCAAGCCAAGAGTACTAATTCTGTTGTCTCTTTGGTATATCTTTAAAAGCAGAAAGAGACTCACGGTTGCAGGTGTCCAGGAAGGAGATACGCTTCACAGCAGACTACAGCGCTGTCACCAGGATTTGACGCAAATGCTGCTACGATGCCATGGAAAAAGCTCGCCAGGCGAAACTTTTGACGATTTGTGTTGAGTGAAGACATTTATAGTGACAATAAACTGCTTCTGTAATACAGAGACACTGAGATGGTCATTCACTACCACCGGACGTGTGCGTGTTTGTACTGTGGAGCGAGTTTAGACCTGTTAGCTTCTCTGGCTAGCTCATGGATTTGCGGTACTGTGACATCGTCATGGGATGGACCGGAGACACGTTGTTTGCCTGCTGGACAAGAGGAGACCACATCGGGAAGAGTTTTGCCAGCTGACGCTGGTGTTTTCCTTCACTGGGGACTGTGTTGCTGTCGGTGACAGACGGACGAAGCTGCTTAACCCTCGCTCTGCAGGCCTGCTGAAAGAAAAAAACTAAAAAGAGTGCACTCAGATTATCAAAGACTATTAACTATATTAGCCAGTAGGGGTGGGAGAATTCATCGATTCTTCGATGCATCGCGATGCGGACGTGGAAGATTATTAATCGATGCACAAATGTCTAAAAATCAATTATTTAAATGTTAATTGATAACGTAATGTTGACGGAACACAAAAGGCGGAACTCACGGAAGAGCAGCGCCCGGACCGTCTGAGGAGTGCACACAACAGAGAGACCAGTGTCCCCCTACATTTGTCACCGCTGTGGAATGAATAGCCACCCCAAAATGTCACACAATCATTAATATCAATGCGCAAGTAATTATTTTAACTCGCACACTGCGAGCATGGTGACGCTCTGCAGCTATGTGTGTGAGGCCGAATGAGAGAAAGCGAGCGGCAGAACGTGACGGTGAAAGTTAGCGGTGAAAAATATTAGCAGTAAGTTTCAGTCTGGTAGTAAACGTGCAGCGTAACGTTAGGTCGCCGTGTGACCGTTAATAAAAGTCTGTAGTTTCCCCAACGGCTGGAAAAGTGAAGGCTGTTAGCGCGAGCTAACATCTCCCCGTACAAGGGCTCAGTCTGCCCCCCACACCAGACTCCGCAGCCTTCAGTGTCACTGCCCCCCCCCCTCTGGAACTCATCCCCACAGAAACGCTCCCTGTCTGGACACTTTCACAGATCTACTAAAACCCAGCTCTTTACCCAGGCATTCAGTCCTGAATGACTTTTTGTTGTTCTGTCACTGTAACTATGTGTAAAGTGTCCTTGGGTCCCGTAAAAGTTGCTAAAAAGATTTATTTATTAATGTAACATTAGCTAATGAAGTAATATTAATTATCAGCTGTATGTCATTACTAACTAACCTACTAGTCAAGGGTTGAAAACATCAGGTACAAGCTGAGACTAAACTGTGTACAGCTCTGTCCTGTGTACACATACTGTACATGCTGATAATTATATTTCAGTTTTCATAAGTCTGACAGCTGGTTGTTAATGAAATGGACCAAGGAGCTGAGGTTAATAAAGTAAACTAGGGATGTAAACTAGTCCTTTTAAGCTAATTAGCAATTTTCTTTTGGATTTTAATGTGCAAATTAAATGCTTAGTAATTATCCAGGGATCCTGTATAGAAAAAATATGATTCATCAAGATGCATCGATAATCGTTTTATAATCGAATCGCAGCCCTCTGAATTGTAATCGAATCGAATCGTGAGGTGCCCAGAAATTCCCACCCCTATTAGCCAGGTCTTTTCAGATAGTTTCCCTTTTATTTTCATATTTGTTGTGTAAATGTTATGTGATTTTTGCATAATACAAAGAAGGAAACTGAGCTATTGCATTCTTGTTGGTTTCATCACATGCTCTGTATCTGTGTAGATCAGTATTTTCTGTGTTAATATTCAATAGGGGTTAAAACCAAGATTATTCCTTCAGCCTCTCATTGGTTAGTAGTTGGTAGTAGTCTCATTGGTGTTCCTAGACAGGTTTATTGTACATTGGGATGTCTTTTTCACCATTTTACCAAATATTAGGGTTAAGGGGGTTTACTTTATATGTTGCTGTATAATGTACTTGCGTCATCACAAGCCTATTGCGAAAAGGGTTACATCTGGAATGTTCCTGAAAATATTGCCTAAACGAAACAGGTAAATGTCAATAGGATTGTTCCAAACACAAAACCTTGTGGAAGTCTGTAACTAACGCATCAACATGCGTGAAATTGGATCAGCAGTTGGAGGGTACTACAGGTTTGTCTTATTTTAATGCAGGGATTTATTCTATAATCTGAATATACAGTACACCTCATAGGAAAAGAAAAACAGTGTTTGAGAAATAGATCAGTGTGGGCTTAAAGCTTTGGTAGTCTCTCCCTTTCATATCCTCAAAAGCTTCTTTTGCGGGTTCTGTTTCCCCAGTGAATCCTCATCTTGGCAGGATATAAAACGTACCGGTCTCATCTTAATGTCTATGTTCTCACTGAGTTTTTTTGCTCACCTTTGCAGGAAAATTGTGTGCACAAGTGATCTTCATCATAATTATTTCTTTATTCAGATTGAGTTGCTGCAGTTTGTCAGAGATCAGCTGTGCTTCTCTGGCCTCAGCTCTGACGTCCAACCCCTCCCATCTGAGAGAGCTGGACCTGAGTGGCAACAAGCTGCTGGATTCAGGAGTGAAGCTGCTGTGTGGTTTTCTGGAGAGTCCACACTGCAGACTGGAGACTCTGAGGTCAGACACCATTTTTTCTTCTATGCTGCTTTTGTTCCCTACTCAATGTAACATTTCAGACTGGTCAAAAACTGTTGAAAATGTAGACACATTGTAGCGGTCTACACAACAGCTTTCAGTGCTGATCTCACTTACAAACAGATTGCATTTCCTGTGAGTACTTCAAAATAAAAGTCAACTTGTTTTTTTCCAGTTAAATGCTTTTAATGTGGAGCTTCAGCAGCAGGAAATGTTCAGTTTGCAATGCCAGCATTTTTTCTCAGCATGATGAAGCTGCTATTCTCTCGCACTTGAAGCCAAAGGGTAAACTAAATTACCAAAAAAGGATTAAAGGTAGCTCATATAAATATATGTCCCTTGAGGAAAAAAAGTGAATCAAGGAATTCCTGCTATTAGACAATATACAAAATATTTTAGCAAAATCTGAGACTCATATAATTGAAGATTCTGCATTAAATATACAAAGAGAGGAGATAGAAACGCATATAGGGGTGGGGTAGCCATTTATGCCATTTATATTCAAAATCATATACCTGTTAGGCCCCGTGTCCACCAAAGCGTTTTTTGCCAGCTGAAATCGCCACCTACTGTTCTGAAAACGCCTAGCGGCGAACGCTAGGGTGCGTTTTGAAGTCGCAGTGGGGTTTTTTTGAGAAACTGTGGTTGCTATGATACATAATTTCCGTGGAGCAGATGTGCTCCAAGTTGAGCAGCCTACTTAATTTACTGAATGTAAAAATGTCACCACAATGTACGTAGGCCTGCTTGCTCTGGCCCTTGCTCTGACTTTTCCGTATGCGTGTGTTCATGAGATTTTGTGTCGAGGAAACACTCGCGAGTAGGCACATCGCTTCGCTCAAGATCGGATGTGCTCGCTGGCGGTGTTTGTCCCGCTCTCCTGCACCGTGGATTGGACGGCTGGGTAAAAGTGACAGTGACGAATGCAGCGCTTCCCCAAAGTTGAAAATTTTTCAACTCTCAGCGACGTGAAAAAACGCCAGCGATTAGCCAGGCGTGAAAAAGACGCACAGCCTCGCCACGCCTCCGGCGCTTTTAGCAGCTCGGAAAAACGCGGCGCTTCCATTGGAATGTATTGAAAAAAGACGCTGGCGTCAGAAAAAAACGCTTTGGTGGACATGGGGCCTTAGTGTAAGAGAGGAGCTACTGTCAACAGAGATAGAAGCACTGTGGCTTCAAGTACATGTTCCCCCATTTAAAGCCCCTACTTGTAGGGTGTGGTTACAGACCAACTTCTGCAAATTTCTATTATCTAGAGCAACTTTGTAAAATGATGAGGTTTGTGATCATGACAATGAAATCTTATTTCCTGGGGGATCTGAATATTGACTGGAACTCCTTAAGGCATGCTTGAAGTTGAGCAAAATGATTACTTTTACCTGAGTTGATCGATCATCTGGACAACATTGAAAGTTTATGTGTAATGACTTGATTGATATTGGTTGGTTATGTTGCCTTATTTCTGAAAGATGTAGGTTATTGTAATTTTTTTGGGTGGGGGGTTGATAAAGTGCTTAATTCATATTTAATTTATGTTAATTTATGCTGTTTGGTTGTGGCTTGGTAATTTAACACTTGTGTTTTCCTCAAAATGTTTTAAGGATGGTTCATTACGTAGGAAAAGCTCACTAATCATTTTGTTAATGTTAGAGATTTAGTGACTAATAAAGTATTCTGTTGAACTATGGGTAATCACGCGAGAAGAGAACAGGAGTGTGGGGAAAAAGTTGCGCTTAGCAGGAGGGCTGAGGGAAGACTGTAACTAATGCATCGACATGTGTGAAAGTGGATAAGCAGTTGGAGGGTACTATATATTCTGTTTCCCCAGTGAATCCTCATCTTGGTAGGATATGAAACGTACCTGTTTCATCTTAATGTCTTTGTTCTCACAGAGGTTTTTGCTCACCTTTGTAAGAAAATTGTGTGCACAAGTGATCTTCATCACTTTTCCTTTATTCAGATTGCTTTAAAGGTGTTTTAGGTGACAGTCCCCCCTTCAATCCAAGACTTTTTTGAACCTCATACCAAATTTTTATCAGATGCCTCAATATAGGGCTATCTGTCCTCTTGTGTACAGTATTATCCAGAATTATGTTTATAAATGAAGTTACTGTGGACCTTTTCTTTCAGGGGTGCAAACCGATTTGTGTTCAAGAAGGGGCGTCGCTGCGTTCAAAAAGGGATGAGATAAACCTCATTTGAGCTGCCAAGTAGTTCTATCATGGACAAAAATGAATCAATGTTACTCAGAATTTCTGGGGGACAATGTGTACAAATGTGTGTAAAACTGTTTGAATCCATCATTAATTCCTGTTGGGTTATATGATTCAGAACCTGTTCCAGTATGGATTGAGTTAATCGTCCTATAGCAACTTCATCATGCTGAGGCCCCAGTGCTGTGAACAGCAGGGCCGTGCAGAGACCTTTGGAAGGGCAGGTGCTCAAAGTATAAAAGGGGCACATGGAACAAGGATTTAAATAGTGTTGTTTTCAAAATATGGATACAGAAATATATATTGTTATAGACTCCTTGCTGATATGGGTATACTGATGCCTAAACCTATGTTGTGTGTGTGTGTGTGTGTGTGTGTGTATAAATATTTATATATAAATGATCTAACTATAAACTATTAAAAAATTAAAAGTAGCTTAGATGTAACTAAGCTACTTTTGCCACGTTGCTGTAGCTTAGCTTGCCACTGGGGGGTAGCTTCTGTGTAGTGAAGCTTCATTTAATGTAGAGTAGCTAGTAGCTTAGCTCACTACATTTTCCAAGTAGTTTGCCCAACACTGGCTACTAGTATATATTTAGAATAAATGACTGCACCAAGGAGAGGGACATAGTTTCGCTAATAATTTGTTTATCTTTCACAAGACAATAAGTCCTTTTAATTATTTTGGTTTAATTGGATTACATAACACTTAGTTTTGTTTCAACTTGGTTTCACATTTGAAGTAGGGCTGTCTGTATCATGTAAAGATCTATCTGCATACAACAAACTAAAAGAATGGATATTTATTAGATGAGGAGCCTGTACGATCATTAATATAAAGTAGGGCTGTCAAAAATAACGCGTTAACGGCGTTAATTAGTTGTTTGTTGTTAATTACGTCAATTTTTTTAACGCATTTAACGCACGCGCTGTTGCACGTAAGTGGGACATCGAGGGGAAGACGACAACCATCGGACTGACAGTGCACGCAACATGGTTGCCGCAATTCAACTTGCACGCTCTAAACACATGAACTGTGTCGCTAACTTGGTGCAGAAGTGTCAGTGAGTCTTGCTGACAGCGACTTTGTAAATGCTTTGGCCAAGGCTCGCAAAGTGTCGGTCATTTTCAGTGTTTGGAATAACGGTGTTTAAAAGAACGGCGTTAGTTATTATTCAGTAACGGGTAATCTAACTAATTATTTTCCCGTCTTTACAACGCCGTTAACATTACTGGTCGTTAAATGCGGTGCGTTACTATGTAATAAACTGTGTAATCCGAAAGCACCAGCTGGCTCACACAGCTAGTCAGGAGGTGGGTTAATAACGAGGTAAGCAGTGCTTGAAGTGGACCGGTACGCTGCGCTCTCCATATCAGGTTCTCTGAGCAACGCATGCTCACCTGTTCCCGCTCGCCTCGCCTGCTAAACTCTTTCAACCAGCGCATTATGTTGGCTAATCATCCAATCTGAGCCAGTGTTTTTACACACTTGCCAGCACACGCCTCCACACAGCTAAACAGAGATTCGATGAAGCAGCAGAGATTTTACGCTAAGTAACGCAAATAGTTACTTTCCCTGGCAACGAAGTTACTTTTATTACAGAGTAACTCCAGTTACTTTTTGAAACAAGTAGTGAGTAACTATAACTAATTACTTTTTTCAAGTAACGTTCCCTGACTGGTCATTTTAAGCACAGCCCATCAAATGCTGCGGAGCTTCAAGCACATTACAAAGACAAATATTATGGTGTGTAGTATGTGCAAATAGTGATTAATTCTGATTAATCCACTGAAAATTCTGATTAATTTGATTAAAAATTTTAATCATTTGACAGCCCTAATATAAAGTTACTGCTTAAGGCAGGACACTTTTTCATATAGTGGTCAATTTTTAGATGTGGGTCTATTTTGTTTCCATGTCTTCTTTTACTCTCAAGGAGTTTGTTTAAAGCCTTCTAGCCTACATAACGGAGTTCCCACGGGACTTCAGCGCGAGACTACAGCTCGCCGTCTAAAACATTATTTAGGTGAATTTAAACAATGGCTAAGTTGCTAAACGCATCTTGCTGTCATGTAAGAGCCCTGTTCATGTTGGACAGAAATTTTAATTGCATTTTGTGTCTGTTAAGAGGCACAAAGACACTCTTTATGTAAATGCCCCCATAAGTGCCGTTTAAGCTAGGTGGGAGCTCTGGGCATTAGCTGTAGCTGCTCCGTGTTGCAAACACCAATCCGGTTCGTTTTTTTTCTATAGACAGAACTCACAAAGGTATAACGATCAAGATTAATTTAAAAATTGCCCGGAGTTCTCCTCTAACTGGGGAAGCTCTGTGGTGATATGCTTTATTTTCTTTATCCCATTCACCTGCAGTGACTTGTCAAATGTGTGCAAATTAGCATATTTTAATTACTTAATGTCTAATTTTCATATCAATGTGGCGATTATGACACATTATTAGACAATTTTTACTGTCCTCACGATCTCCATTAAGTAGGCTACACTATCATTAGCCTGTATGACCAACCATGAAAATTGCCTAATAGCTTGACTTTAGTTAACTTATTACATTAGCTCAGCTCATGAGTCATAATTGTTAGCAAGATTTATATTTGCTTTTTGTCTTTTTGTGAATTAGCTGTAAACTCGAGGCACTGGTAGTTTAATCCTTTGTGGGTTTTTAGTTCATCACCACTCACCTCCACACAAGCCAAGAAAAACACTGCTGGGAGAGAAGCTGGAGGAGCTGCTGCCTGTCTGTGCTTGCTGCTGTGGGGGACGCGGAGTGAGAGCGAGAGAGAAAGCTTAGGAACGCGACAAAGTGTCGTCTCCCGATCTGATATTTAGATTTTTCATAAAGTAAATATATTTGTTTTACAGGAAAGCTGTGCAGAAAATAAATATACTGTATATATAAATTAATACATTTTAAAAAAGCACAGCAGAAAAAAGGGCACTCTGCCTTCTGTAGATCCTGAACATATACATGAGCAGCTGATGAGGGAATGAGGTGCACGTGGACAGATGGGAGGGGCACGGTCTGGGATGGAGAGAGAAAAGTCAGAGAGCATTGGACTGCTGGAGAACAGCAACTAAGGGCTCAGGGGGTAGGAAAGAAAGAAATACAGAAAGACACTATCTCCATCTTTGATTCTTTATTCAGATTGGAGGACTGCAGTTTGCCAGAGATCAGCTGTGCTTCTCTGGCCTCAGCTCTGAAGTCCAACCCCTCCCATCTGAGAGAGCTGGACCTGAGTAAGAACGAGCTGCAGGATCCAGATGTGCTGCTGCTGTCAGGTTTTCTGGAGGATCCACACTGCAGACTGGAGACTCTGAGGTCAGACACCATTTTTTCCTTCTGTGCTGAGATTAATATGATGTGAAAGTTGTGGTGACACTAAAGTGCAGACATAAGGCTGATATCATACTGATCCACACTGAGGATCTTAATGCTAAAGGCTCTTTTCTTCTTCAGTGGTTAATATGAGCTAATGATTCTAAATGACTCATGAATGAATTTGTGTCAGTACAGACTGAATTTGAATCTAAATTCAAATTCAGTCTGTACTGACACAAAAATTAGCCCATAGGTTTATTTCATTGACTGCGGCAGAGCAATGTTGAGCTCCACATTTAATTGGATAATTAGGGCATGAACAGTGCGAGGTCCCTATTGAAATTTCTTTCTTTCTTTCTTTCTTTCTTTCTTCAGCTGATACTTATTTCCGTCTGCGGCTGTTGACGGGGTTAGTTGTTCTCCGCTAGCTCTGTGGTTGCCTTCTTTAGTTTCCTTCCGATCACTCCTATGTCCCTCAGAAGGCGTTCAGTTGACAGTCCCACGTAGCCTTGGCATCCAACCTCCACTGGATAGATGGAGGTCTTCCAGCCAGCCTCCTGGCACTCAGCAGTAAGCTCTGAGTACGTTGCCTTCTTATGTTCATAGGCGGCCTCCATCCCCTCCTCCGCTGGTATTGTGAGCTCAATGAGGAGTGCGGATTTCACCTTGGTAGACCACACCACTATGTTGGGGCGGAGAGATCTATCAGTAATCTCGACGGGAAACGGAGCTGCCTGTCGAGATCAACTCTCATATTCCACTGCTGGTCAGGGGAAAACGGCCAGCTGTTTCTCTTGGCCTGAGGTTTCTTTTTCCCCCATCTTCCGTGACAAAGGTGATGTGGTTGAGGTTCTCTGCTGGTGGTAACCCTTTTCTGCCCTGTCGACACTCCTCTATCACCTTGGTTAGCTTTCTCAGGACCTGGTCGTGATGCCATCTATAGCATCACTGGGAAAGCGCAATATTACAGCCTGACAAGATGTGCAAGAGGCTTGCATTAGGTGTATTGCAGAATGTGCAGCCTTCCTCACTCCCGAAACACTGTTCAATTCAACAGGGTGGCTTTGGCTCAGGAGGTAGAGCGGGTTGGCCGTTAATTGGAAGGTCGGCAGTTCAATTTCCAGCTCCCCAGGTCTGCATGTCGAAGAGTCCCTGGTCAAGACACTGAACCCCGAATTCCCTGTGTGTGAATGTTAGTTTCTGTTTGAGCACATAGGCTCAGTGTGTGAATGGTGAATGCAGAAGTAGTGTAAAAGCAAAGGTGCTATACAAAAATTTGCATTTAACAAAGGTAGTCGACAAACAGGTAATTCAAACAAGCAACAAAAATCCGTGGAACAGAAAGCAAAGTCCAAAACAATGCAGCAAGTAATATTCCAACAAGCAACGAGGATCAGGAACAGACAGGTAACAGGCAGACACACTGCAAGAAGACATACAATGAACCAGCAACAGCTGAACAGAAGTGACACACATTTAAGCTCAGGCTAACAAGGAAGGCGGGAGCACAAACAAGTGATACTAATAATGACAGCAGACAGGCAGGAAGAGACACAGCAGGGCAAAACAGATTCTGGTTGAAAAACACAAGGGGAGCACTAAAACAGCAAACAGCACTAAAGGCACAGCATAGACTACAAACTAATACAGATGGACGACAATATAGCAGTGAAAACAGACTGAGAACCAACACAACAATCCTTGCAAGAATGAACAAGGCGAAACAGTAGAATACAAGAGATGGAACCACAACACAGACTAAATAACAGATACAGAACGGACCAATAAATATCTGTGTCATGACCAGCTGTCATTTTCAGACCATGTCGCTGCTGTCTCTAAGTCATGCCGCTTTGCTCTATACAACATAAGGAAAATCAGGCCCTACCTCACTCAGAATGCCACCCAGCTTCTGGTACAGGTCATGGTTATCTCTAGCCTTGACTATTGCAATGCCCTCCTAGCAGGTCTTCCAGCTTGTGCGGTGAAACCCTTACAAATGTTTCTGCAGTACACAACAGTACTTCCGGTTTTTGATCAGCCCAAAAGGCTCAGTGACCTCCTCTGGCTCCTCGTGGCCTCCAGAATCAGATTCAAGTCATTAAAGCGTGAATACAGAGCTACTACTGGGTCTGCACCTATCTACCTAAACACCATAATACAAGTTTACGTTGCTTCTTGGCCACCACAAAGCGATCCCAGTCCCGGCTGTTCTCATCTGTGACACCACGATGGTGGAACGAGCTACCGCACGCCATCAGAGCAGGGGTGTCCCTCTAACTTCAAGAAGCTCTTTGTTACGACCCCTGGCTCAAGGAGTGCAACATAAAAGAAGCGCTGATACAAAAAGCTCAGCAGATAAAAATTTATTTAACAAACTGCAACAATAACAGAGGTGTGGTTCACTGCTGCTACAGACAAGGGTGCTTCCAAGGGGTGAGAGCAAACTCTTCTGTGCTGCTCTTTTTATTCCCCACTTTCCATCCTGATTGGCCAGCTCCAGCCTCCACTGGCCAATGTGCAGCTCAGCCAGGCTCCACAGGTGTGAGCCAGTCACCCACTTAACACCTGAGGAGAAAGTAATGGGGAGAAACAAGGCAGAAGAAAAACAAAACAAAAACAGGCCAGCTTGGCATGTAACACTCTTGAAAAACTCTTTTGAGAACACTTCCTCTGATAACACCTCTAACTCCTAAGCTCTAACATGCACTTCCTGTGCTCTTCTTCTTCTATCATCTTACAGTTCTCATATATTGATTACACTTTTTTGTTAACTCTTACTTATTTCCTTAGGTTTTACCCTATTGATGTGATATGTGCTATTTGCTTGTCAGTTGTAGATCTCCTGCTGTATTTTACGCTCTGTTGATGATTGTATGTTGTTCCAAAAATGTAAGTCCCTTTGGATAAAAGCGTCTGCCAAATGAGTAAGTGTAAATAAGAGTCACAGAGAACTAAACTACAGAACAGATAACAGGACTAAACTGCAGATACAAAACCAACACCTAGAAACAGAGAATCAAGAATCAAAATACAGCACACAGAGAAACTCAGGAACGAATCGTGACACACAGTAACACTGTCAGCTGGAAAACGAGCTACAACAGAAGATGGAAAAGCAGAGTTTCACTGAAATGCAAGTAAATGTAAAAAAGTACCGACTGGCTCTGTAGTAGTAGCAGCACAGACGCTGAGACCGGGCCACAGATAGTGCAGCTGAACAGGACAGTGTTCCCATACATGGATTTATTTGTGGCGGCCGCCTCAGTATCAACGCTGACTGACAGGTATTGATTTTTGATTTTTTACTGAGCCTGTTAAAAATTATATTTCTGCAGAGCTGTGTGCAGCATCTCTCTCTCTCTCTCTCTCTCTCGCTCTCTCTCTCTCCCTCGCCCTCGCTGCTGTCAGTCATTTAAACGTTTCCATGCTCGCAGTGATGTCACAGTTAATATCGTGGGACATTTATGCAGCAAAACAAATAAATGTAGTTAAAAACTTGACAGGTCAGACAGAGGAAACTCTGCAGAGGAAACTTTCAACTTTTAGTGTCTGAAATGTTTCGACTCTGATGGAGCTCAGGACTGATCAGGAGGACGGCTGCTTTACTCCAAACAGTGTCAGCAAGCTAACACACTATTTAAGAACAGTCCGTGTTGATGCAGTCTGCAAGTAGAAGGATCCGTCAGAACCAATCATCAGCCGGCAATCTGACAGCTGACTTAACGTTTCATCCACAGACTTAGAAATAATAAAACAAACAGACGTAACGCTCTTCCTGATTATCAGCTTCTATTCCACATCATGTTTTTAAAGAAATGATAATAAAATACAGAAATACAATGAATAAATAAATAATCTCTATTTCAACTATCAGACAATAACAAATATTTCCATTTTCTAAACTTCTACATTCTAAACTATATATCTTTTTTGTGCTGAAGGATGTATCATACCACCTTTCAGTTGTATTGTTCTTTTAATGATGCTGAGTTTCATCGTCTGCCTCTGTTTCTAGAGTGTGTGTCCTCCATCAAAGACTGGCTAGCAACAAATTATTTGCAGATAAATTCAAACAATACTGAAATGCTGATTTTTGCCCAAACCATAAGATCCCGCTGATCAAACAGCACCATGGCTCTCTGGGCCCTTCTGTTAAATCCAGCCTCAGAAACCTGGGGGTTGTGTTTGACCAGGCCATGTTATTGGAGACACACTCAAAACAGCTCGTTCGAAATTGCTTTTGTCACCTTAGGAACATCTCTAAAATTCGCAAAATTTTGTCAAAGAAGGATCTGGAAATGATAATTCACGCTTTCATATCGACAAGACTCGACTACTGCAACTTCGTTTTTACCTGTCTGAATAAGTCTGCTTTGAACTTTTTTTTGAAATTGCAAATAGTTCAAAATTCTGCTGCTGGTCTTCTAACAGGTACCCTTCGAAGGTCTCATTTTACACCAGTCTTACTGGACCTCCATTGGCTCCCTGTAAAATTCAGGACTGATTTTAAGATTTTAGTGACTCTTTACCCTCTTAGTAACTTTCAGAGCCTTAAACGGTCAGGCCCCACATTACGTCCTGGACCTTTTGAAAGCCGCATTCCCCTGACTGCACTCTTTGGTCCTCTGGCCAGAACTTACTTGCAGTCCATGAGACCCGAGGGACATGTCATTTCAGTCTGTTGGTCCCAGACTGTGGAAAGCTCTACCCCGGTCCTTGCGTCTGGTAGAGACTGTTGTCTCTTTTAAAAAGGATCTGAAAACACATGTATTTAAGAAGGCATTTGGTTGGTGGTTTTTCACTAGGGTCACATTAATCTTATATATTTATATACATTTTATACTGTTTGGTTTAAATTACTCTTCTGTACAGCACTTTGTGATTTTTATCTGAGATAAACGCTTTATAAATAAACTTTACTTACTTACTTACTAGGGCTTAACGATTTTGGAAAATAATCTAATTGCGATTTTTTTTTTTACCAATATTGCGATTACGATTTAATTTTCGATTAATTTTCAAGCTCTTTACCTTCTGTAATATTCAAAACGGACAAGCAGTAAATCAGTGTATAATGTGATATTAGACAGATTAAACTTACACTGTTCTTTCTTGTGGCTCAGGCCTGTGTTATGATGAATTAGGTAGAATTATTATTATGAGCAATAAGATATATCAAATTATAATAATATGAGAAAGACAATTTGAGTCAAGTCATGGCATTAAATACTATGATATAACATCATCAGGTCGACCTACCTTTTCACCACAGGGTGTTATACAGTAAGCGCTCAATACAAAATCCACAGTTCAACCACCAGTTAATGAGTCCTGATCTCAGTTCAAATCTCCTTGAGTCCATCTTTCTGTATTTTCTCTGACAACACCGGAGTCCCCCCCCCCCCCCCTCCTACCCCGCAGCCTCCGATGCTGGTGAGCAGCACCGCTTTAACCAGGCTGTAACTCAGGCCAAACTGGGCCTCTTTCAACGTTTGAAAAGCCAATTT
Source organism: Lepomis macrochirus (assembly GCA_024633595.2). Classification (NCBI taxonomy): domain Eukaryota; kingdom Metazoa; phylum Chordata; class Actinopteri; order Centrarchiformes; family Centrarchidae; genus Lepomis; species Lepomis macrochirus. Next base: position 7,822,830 of record JALXJV020000011.1, on the reverse strand, counting down.
ACAGATATTTCCTGAGCTGACTGGTGGCTGTGTGTGTGACGCAGGCGCCGATCGCCACAACACGCTTACCTTACTACACGCCTCTTTCTGTTGTGCATTTTTCCATCCATCAAAGCCACGGATGGCCCGACGAATTCACCCACCACCAAGTTACCCGCGGTGGCGGCTGCTACTTTCATTCCATGTGACATTAAAGTTTATGTAGCCTGAGCTTCTGTCAAGCTTAAGGGCATTTTACAACAAGAAGGCAAGTTACAGCGTAACGTGCAGACGAAGCATTAACTTCGTCAGACTGCTTTACTCTTGGGTGTCATGTGACCAGAGTATAATCGCCGCCTTTGCGATTAAAAAAATCTTGTTTTATTAAATCGGGATAATATTGCAAATGCAATTAATCTTTCAGCCCTATTACTTACTAAACCTTCTTCAGCTATGAACAGATTATTAAACACTGAATGATTTCAAGCAGGAACATTGTCTTCTAACGTTACATCATTTATTCTTTATTCAGATTGAGGCGCTGCAGTTTGTCAGAGATCAGCTGTGCTTCTCTGGCCTCAGCTCTGAAGTCCAACCCCTCCCATCTGAGAGAGCTGGACCTGAGTGACAACAAGCTGCAGGATTCAGGAGTGAAGCTTCTGTCAGGTTTTCTGGAGGATCCACACTGCAGACTGGAGACTCTGAGGTCAGACACCATTTTTTCCTTCTGTGCTGAGATTAATATGATGTGAAAGTTGTGTTGACACTAAAGTGCAGACATAAGGCTGATTGTTACGGCCACCACCGTTATCTGTGTGTTGGGCAGCTGTGTGTTATGTTAAGCAGGATGTGCGAACCCTTGCCGAGGATTGGCTGGCGCAAGACCTGCCTACTTCCTGGTTCCGGCCGGTGATCTGATTGGTGCGGCACCTGGCAACCCCCTCCAATCACCTACTGCCTTCCAGATCATCTACTGTTTAAATAGTTGCCCACCTGTGTGAACGTTGGTTACGTATTGTAACCCCAGATTCTATGAGTATAGGCGCAGCCCTCTAAGGCTATCGCTATTGGTATACTCCTTCCAGCTTCGCGCTGCACTGAGAATTTTAGTTCACGCCACCCACAGCGTGGCCTCTCCTACGTCCCGCACCTTGTATATATACAACGGTGAGACCTTGCCTTCGGCTCCCAAATGCCTTTTCTTCAGCACTGAGAACCAAGGTCCAGTGAGGTTTTCAACTTAGAGGGCTGCTCTATACTCATAGAATCTGGGGTTACAATACGTAACCAACGCTCTATTTCTCAGATAGGCTTCGCCTCTAAGGCTATCGCTATTGGGTTAGAGGCTAAGCAGGATGAGTCAACGCCTCACTGGCCCATACGGTACCACCAAGCATAACCCACCTGCCCAGAGCCATAACAAACCACCCAGTCACCCGCCGACAGCGGCATTGGTGTCGGCGCGCGCACGAAGCACCGATGGCGCTGACGCCGAGAGGCCGAAAGTGCCGACCCCGCGTAACGGGAACCGAAGCCGGGGACCCGCGAGTCGCGCGGACGCAGGCGGGTCGCGATAGCAACCATGTCAGCTGCCCAAGGCCGGGTCACGTAGCAGCGGCCGCCTCCCCACACCGTCCGGTGGGAGAGAGGCGCCGCGACACCTACAAGGAGAATCACTCATCCAAAACGCCAGTACTGAGTGAGTCAGAGAGAGACGGGAGACATCCCGCAGATAATAACGGACGAAAGAGCACGGAGACGCACCAAGAGGCCGCCGTGCAGATCTCGCCCACCGCCAGCCCACCGCGGTAACGCCACTGAGGAGGAAACGCCTCGTGGAGTGCGCCCTGATACCCTCCGGGAGACTCCCCGGTAGACATGTAAGCCTGGGAAATGGCATCACACAGCCAGTGAGACAAGCGCTGCGCCGACAGGGAAGCCCCTTGACTGCTCCCTGTAGTGCACAAACAGCTGCTGCGAAGCGGCGCCAGGCGGCCGCGCGCGCCACGTAGCAGGACAGCGCCGCACCGGCAAAGGAGGTGGGACGCTAGGCCCTCCGTCGACCCATGGGGAGGAAAAAACCCGAGAGGGTGATCACCAGCGACCTAAAAGAGCTCTTAATGCTTTTAGGCATGAACGCCGGGTTAGGGTGCAGGGTAGCCGAACTGCCGTCGCCCTGAAACCTGAGGCACGACGGAGCCACAGAGAGGGCAGCCAGATCGCTGACCCTCTTGGCCGAGGTCAGAGCGAGGAGCAGGGCGGCCTTAGCCGAAAGGAACCTCAGGTCCGCCGTCTCCAAGGGCTCAAAGGGAGCTTGAGTTAGCGCGGGTAAAACCAGCGGCAAGTCCCACTGTGGGACAGCAGGCCGTGTCACAGGTCGGCGCCTCCGCACACCCCTAAGAAAGCTGCCACCAGGGGTGGGAAAACAGTCCCGCCCCCGAAGCCCTCGTGGCAGGAGGAAATGGCGGCAGCGTAGGTTTTAACCGCACTGGAATGCCAGTCCCCTGTCCACGCAAGCAGCTGCAGGAACAAAAGCACCGCTGGCAGCGGACAGGAGACCGGTTCAGTCCCCTGATCCAGACACCAGCTGAAAAGCCGACCACTTAGAGGAGTAGGAAGACCGAGTGGAGGCGCCCGCGACTCCTGGATGGTGCGAACCACCTCACGGGAGAGACCTAAGCCCTCCAGGCGACGCTCTCAGCTGCCAGACCCAGAGAGGCTGGCCGGGAGCCGGTGACTCCTGATCACACCCCCCGCCTGAGAGAGAGCGCCCCCTCCAGGGAAGTTTCCACGGCTGTCCCGCCAGCAATCGCTGAAGGCAGGGAAACCAGGACGCGCTGGTGCGCTCTGGAGCCACCAGGACCACCGCCGAGGAGGAAAACTGCAGGCGGTCCAGAAGGCGCGGGATAAGCCTCACCGTGGGAAGGCATACAGCAGCCCGGGGCCAAAGGGGATGAGCAAAGGCGCCCACTCCCAGAGGGGAACGTCCCGCTGGGCTCAGTGAAACCAGAGGGCGACTGAGCCATCCCTGTTGGCTAACAGGTCCACTTCCGCCTTGCCGAACCGAAGCCAGATCTGAGCCACCAGATCGGGATGGAGACGCCACTCGTCCGGGCGAGGGCCTCCCCGACATAATGTCCGCCTCCTATGTTCAGCACGCCAGGGATGTACTCCGCTCTGATCGAGAGCAGGTGAGTGCGCCGCCACAGGAGCAGCCGCCTGGCCAAACTCCAGTAGCTGCGCTGAGCGCACTCCGCCCTGGCGGTTCATGTAGGCCGCCATGCCCCAGTATGTCGGTGCGGACCAACACATGTTGGCCCCGCAGCAGAGGAGAAAAATGACGGATCACCTTCCACACCGTGGAGAAGCTCCAGCTGCTTATGTGGAGAAGTCTGCGGCCCTGCCACAGACCGCCCACCACCTGAGAGAGGCATGTCCCGCCCCAGCCCGCCAGGGAGGCGTCTGTGAAGACCGAGATGTGGGACGTGGACTCCTGCCCAGGGGACCCCGACCGAGAGAGAGGGGTCCCGCCAGTAGGCCAGATCCGAGGAACGGAGACGCCGGCCGCCTCTGCGCCACCGGGTCTACACGCAGGCGGATGAACCACCGCTGCAGCCTCCTCATGTGGAGAAGCCCCAGGGGACCACCACGTGAGCCGCCGACATGAGGCCCAGGGAGCCTCATGACCGACAGAGCTGCCACCGCCGCTCCCGGACAACGTGGGCGGAGCAGCTCCATCAGAGCACCCACCCTCTCCTGAGAGAGCCGCGCCTCTGGAGTGGGAGGAGTCCAGTACCACGCCAAGGTAGGTGAGCCTCTGGGAGGGGAGGTGGGCACTCTTCTCCCAGTTCACCGTGGAAGCCCAGGTAAGACAAGTGCGCCACCAGCTGGGCCGCTTGCAGCACTGCCTCGCCCTGGGACGGCGCCAGCAGCAGCAGGTCGCTTCTTTCCCAGGCAAAAGGACCCTGATGCCAGACCGCCGCAGCGGCTCCATCGGCCGCCTCGACGCACTTGGAAAAAGCGCTGGGCCAGGGAGTAACCGGCGGGCAGGCGGTCGTATTAGTACTGAGCGCTCTGGAATGAGAAACGCAGAAACTTCCTGTGTCCGGGAATGACGGGCACATGAAAGTACGCGGCCCCTCAGGTCGATGGAGGAGAGCCAATCCCCTTGGCGCACACTCCAACACCTGCTTCACTGTTTACATGCGAAAAGGTCTCACCATAATCGCTCTGTTGAACAGTGACAGATCCAGGATGGACCTCACACCGCCCGCTCTTTTCCTGACCAGGAAGTAGCGGGAGTAAAACCCCGATCCTCCTGCCCGGAGGAACCCTGGAAATGGCCTGCTTTTCCAGGAGCTCCTGGAGCTCCGCTTGGAGAGCGGTGTACTGAGCCGGAATGAGAGCATCGCCTCTACAATCCGGTGAAAAAGGGGCGAACTGCAGCCTGTGACCCCGGGCGGATCAGGCTGTCCGTCCATTTGTCCATCAGGCAGGAAGCAAGCCACTCTGAGTAGCGCCTGTGAGTGGTTGGACCTGCTGATGAGGCGTCCTGGTGGCCCTGAAGGGAAGCCACTCTGCTGCCCTTCGCCGCCACAATTCGTGGGGACAGCAACCTCCTTGTTCCACTGAACAGGAGAGTTAGCACCAGGCAGGGGAAAAGGGAGGCTCGTGGGCTTCAACACACGCAGCCAGTCAGGGGAGTGCCTCCCTGCGCTGTTTGCATGTGCGAAGTCAATGTGACGGCAAGGCACAGCCACTGGGGAGGCGAGCCAGTACCGCTCCACCAGGGCCCTCCTCAGCCCGCTGCCTGGGGGCAGGGGCACGGGCCACATCGTGGAGAGACCTTCACACACAGTCAGAGGGGTCTGTTGGGTGTCCTCCGCGTGTGGCGGGAGGGACCACACGAGGCAGCCGTAAGTTGCCTTCGTGGGTCCCTTGCCGCACCGCATCCCCGGTGGGGAGGGAGGCAGAGGCAGACACAGTCGCTGGGGCACGAGGTGGGCAGCCACAACCGTGAAGCCTGTAACCATGCCGCCTCCCGATTGGGGGCAGGGATAGGCAACAGAGGAATAGTCTGCCTGCGCACATCGGAGCCAAGCTGCATGAAGGCCACACGGCCAGCTGCAGCCGGTCCACACAGTGTGACGGCAGCCGCTGACTTCGTAAAGACAGTGGCGGGGCGAGGAGGAAATAACTGCTTGTGGCCTTGGAGCCAGACTGCATGAAAACCACCTGGCCAGCTGCAGCCTGTCTGTGTTATGCCACTACCCCGGTGAGGGGGGGGGGCTCATCGCCATGCAGCTCGACCGGCAAGGGAAGAGGGCAGGGGGGCCTACGTGTGGGCTCAGGCCAGCCACCTGACCATGTCAGGGAGGGGGCAAGAGGAGGGAGGATGTGCAGCGCTGCAGCAAGCCCAGGCTGCTTGTTAGCCGCTTGGCTAACACACAGCTGGCTCACACAATGTGTGGAAGTGAGAGACAGCAGCTTCTTCATAATGTCCACAGCAGCTGTCTGTAATGTGCAACACTAGGTCATGCAATTGACAAAACACAATTCTCCCAGCGTTACTAACGTGGTTGGCACACACTTGATGATGCATAGCCGCGCATGTACAGTGCCCAACACAGCCTGTCACACACCTCTGGATGCAGGAAGAGGGACTGCGGCGGTGATGCCGTGGTCACGCGACAAGCCCGCAGCCGCGTTCTGCCGGGAGGGGACGTGGCGTAATGTGTGGAGCAGCGATAGGATAACACTGCACGCAGGGGATGTAGTGCTATCCTGCCTGCATGAAGCTGTAATGTACTGCTTCGAGGGCTCATTTGACACAGTCTGGCTTCTGTGAACCAAGGGGACCCCTGGAAGCACAGAAGGACCGTGCCATTGATGCCGTGAATATGCACTTGCTCGCCGTCGGGCACTGCCGGGGGAACGTGCATAATGTCAACAGCATCACACACTGCACAGCAGATTTCTTCGTGAGAAAATATCTGTACAGAGTGTGTATATGTTCTGTCCACACGGAGCGAATGTCCGCTGTCGCGGGCTAACACCGCTCTGTGGGAGGGTGTGTGAAGGGACCTCTGATTGTGAACAGAGTGTGCTGCTTGTTGCTTGAGCTTCAAGCTACACATTAGCCACGTGGCTAACGGCAGCTGGCTCACACAGTGTGCGAAATCAGTGCTTGGTGTGGCTGGTTCGACTGAGACCGGCACAGACAGCATTTGTTCAACAACGTCCACAAAGGGGCAACAAGATTCCACACAGCTTTTCTCGACCCATAGCTTACCAGTGATTCGCTCTGGCCGACGAGGGTCGGCCAGCAGCAATGAAACCGGCTAGATGTCATTAGCCGCAGCTAATGTGGAGCAACGTGGGCACACGGGATCGTTCTGGTCGGCTGATCCAGGCAGACCGCATGTGAGCGTTACGTTAGCCGCTCGCTAGCATAACGCTCGTTAGCATAACATGCCTCGCCGCGCAAGCTAGTAGCATCGAGGCCCGGCCATCGGAGGTCTGAACGGGAAGCGAGGAGCCGCCGGAGACCCGTGAATGGCAAGAGCGAGCAATCCACCTCCGCCTTCCGCCAACAGCAGATCGAGGGCTTCAGTCCAGAGAGCGGGTGGACCGCCACACCTCCTCGTACTGAACGGCAAGCTATTCGCCTGGCCGCCACTCTTCGTGGAAAAAGGCTAAGAACGGGCAGTGCGACACGAAAGTGAGCGCCGCCGGCGTGCTCCAGTCCGGGCACGCCGCAGCGGGGACCGACGTAGCCCGTGCTTCGGTCCCGCTCTGACCGGCTTGCTGGAAGACATCGCTCTAATTTTCCGGCTGGAAAATCTTGCTCTTTAGACAAATCTTCTGCTCTATAGACAGCTCAGTGCTGAAGAAAAATGGGAGCCGAAGGCAAGGTCTCACCGTTGTATATATACAAGGTGCGGACGTAGGAGAGGCCCACGCTGTGGGTGGGCTGAGACTAAAATTCTCAGTGCACGCAGAGGCGCTGGAAGGGTATACCCAATAGCTGATAGCCTTAGAGGGCGAAGCCTATACGAAATAGAACTTGGCAGTTGTGATTTCCCCTTGATCAGCTTGCCTCGTTAGTATTGTGTTCTATTGTAGGAATTGTGTTTACTGCTGTAGAAGTGTTAGTTCTTAGAGACTGTGTGTTAATTTACCTTGATTTGTGTTCAGGAAGAAGGGCCAGTACCTTAGTGGGGGGATTACTGACTTCGACCAGACACTTGCAGTTAAGCTGTTAGCTACACTAGGTTTAGAGGGTGCTGCTTATTTTGTACTTTGTTTCTTCTTGGGTAAGACAACGTTTTGTTTGTTTTCGGAGTAGCAAGTGGCTACCTCTCAGTTGGAGAGACCTCTTTAAGTTATATTTGGTTCTTTGATTTAAGCAGCATCCACCAGCCCTTTTCTGTTTTGTTTGTAAACCTGTCAACAATAAATCATTTGCACTTTACCAAAAACACTCTGGTTCATGTTGCTTCCCTTTCCCCACGAGCCGGGTCGTAACACTGATATTATACTGATCCACACTGAGGATCTTAATGCTAAAGGATATTTTCTTCTTCAGTGGTTTAGTCCATTGACTGTGGCAGAGCAGCTCCACTGGATAATTTACTCTGAACCTCTTAAAGAGGTGGTATTATGCTTTTTGGCTTTTTCCCTCTCCTTTAGTTATATATCTTTTTTGTGAAAGTGAAAAAGCCCAAAGTTAGTTCCCATCTCTCACAGAAAACTCTGGTCTGAACTGAAAACAGCTCGTTTGTAGTCCAGCCCTTCTCTTCCTTTACTTGTGACATCACAATGCAAACGTGTCATAAAGCTCGCCAAGCGGCTGGCGGGGTCAGGCCACGCCCTCAAACCAAGCTAGTCTGAGCGGAGGCCCTTTGGCTCGACTCGCCTTTGTTTGGGTTTCCATTGTAGAAAAGTTGGACCTGCTAACAGGTAGGGCTGGTCCGAATACCATTTTTTGAACTTCGAAGCTTCGATAGTAATGAACATCGATTATTCGAAGCTTCGAAAAATCAATTTGTATCATTTATATTTAAATTTTCAAGCTGCACAATCTCTTTAGGCTGCCTGTCCGCTTGTGTTAAAAGGCCATCTGTTGCTGGGAGGCTGTAGGGCATGAATATACAGTCACTGGCCAGTAGGGGCTCACACGCTCTATTCTGCCCAGCAACACGAAAAGTGAGAGGCTTGTCTGCAGCGGAGAATACTGGAGAAACTTCACAATCGCTGTTAGGTGTTAGTCTTGGTTCGGAGTGATTTGTGCTGCTCATAAAACCGTAAGTTTCTGTTTTGTTGCTGTATTTACTTAGCCTGTTTCTTTGGCATTTTTAAGTCATGTATAATCTGTAGCAGACAAGCTGAATGAGAAGTTTGCCATCATTGAAGTAGAAAGTACGTACATACCGATAGGATTACACAGTGTTTCTTTTGTCTTTAGATGTTATGCTTTAACGATAATTATTATTATTTACATATTATTTGTATTCTGTTTATGGTTTCAGAAACCACAAATCTCCTCAATGCCAATTGATAAGACTGTAATTATGCACCTTAAGGAGAAAATAAAGGAAACGCTCATTGCAACAAAGCCTGGCTACTGGAGCCGCTCTCTGTAAAGGCAAACCCAGAGTCCTGACCCGACTCTCCACAGCGATTTGAATTATCCACCACAACACATGCACAATTTTTTCAGTTTGCATTTTGATTATTTCCAGAAACCGCTCATCCAAACGGTTTGGGGCACGCAGACGCGACGTCGCAGTAAAATCTCAAAGTCTCCTATATTTTCGCAATAGATTGATTTAGATTGATAATAAGGGTAAAAACGCAGTAAAGGGATAATCCATTTTGTTTCTATTATTCTATTTTCCACAATGCAGCTTAACCCAAAATACAAGCTCAGGCATGCACTTCTGTCTGTCCATACAAACTCCATTCTGCGCTCTTTTGAATACTCCCGTTGCAGGAACACTTTCAGTAGTCCAAGAAGTAATATATATTTATTAAGTAACTATAACGAAGCTATATGTTAAGTATTATTTCACCAGATTTTATAGTGTAAAACATTTATGCACGCTGTGCAAAAAAAAAAATTAAAAAAAAAAAAAAAACGAATGTCGAATGTCACATTTTCAAATCGAATACCAGCCCACCGAACGAATATTCGAATATTCGAATATTCGAATATTCTAGTCCAGCCCTACTAACAGGTACTTTTTTTCTTATCACCTCACCTCCGTCGAGGTTCCAAGCGAGCTGAGGGAAACTAAAATGTAACGTGTCGACACGACAGGTTGCTGATTGGTCAGAGAGAATATTCACTATTCACTGCATCATCATTACGTATGGAATTTCATCTCTAAATCCACTTCTGAGAAGTTTTGAGGTGAGAAATCAGCTGCGTACATTTCCAATATTGACAGTTTTACGAGAAGTGATGGCGGAACAAAAGTGTGATGAATATTTTCAGAGTTGAGTAGCGGCGGGGGAAGCCTGCGCCGACCCGTGGGAGGAGCGTGTGAGGCCGGCCGCCCGCTCACAGAGCCCTCTGCTCCCGCCGTCACACAGACGCTGCAGCAACAACGGCAGAGGAAAACACAGCAGGAAGGTTTTCATACCGCTTATCTGTCTTTACATTCTGAGGAAGGTTCAAACGTTTTAACCGCAGACTGGATATATTTTAAGAGCTGAGGGGATCGCTGGTGTGTGTGTCGCATTGAACATCATGTCGCGGCCGTTATGTGTGGCGTCGCTCTCTGGGTTCTATCTGCAATGGAAAACGGAGCAGGGACGAGTAGAGTCGAGTCTATCGATTTGCGCTATGGAAGCATTTTCAGCAAGGCAGCATAGATCGTCAGAACACCGGCAACAGTTCAGCGTTCAGTCCTGATGGTAAGATGTGGAACAATGATGTTGTGGACTGGTATTAACTTAGACCATCTGCTAGGTTACGGTCGCAGTCTGAAGGCTTTGATTCGGATCACACTACCTTGTTTCTTATGTCCCGCCCTTCTCTGCTTCTGATTGGCTAGTCATCCTTACCTGGGAACTGCGCATGTGCAACTCCCAACAAAGATTTTGTACAAGTAAGATGCATCACTCTGTAGCTAGAGAGCGAAGCGTACAACAGACAGGCTGAAAAGAGGAGCTGCAGCAATGTGCAGTATGAAAAAATATGGTGTTTTTTTTAAATTAAACCATGTAAAACTGTTCTGGTACAATCCCTAATTTAGATTTTGAACCTGAAAAAGAGCATAATATCACCTTTCATCATCTTTAACTGTTACCTTGTTGGCTATCAGGCATACAAACATGAAAAATCCCAGTGGGCTGCTGCATCTGTGGGTTGGCAGAGCATCAAAAAATCCATAAATTTTTTTGTGAAGGGCCTCTCTTTACCAGCCCTAATGGGCTTGTCATTCAAGTGGTGTATGAAATAATACTTTGTGCATGTTCTGGGACTGGGCTCACTGACCAATCACATCCAACTTAGTTAAGCTTGTGATTACATCATAGAATCAGATTTTAGTCTCCTCTGTCATAAATTCTTTTTAGCATCACAACCCCCCAAAATGACTTTGATTCACTCAGTCCAATAACTCTTGGAAAGTCTAGAAGAGCCACAAAATTGAATTATTTTATCCCCATTCAAGTAACCATATAGAGATTGAAATAAACATATGTAGTAGTAATAAGAAACATACATACATACAATATATACTTGTAAAAGAGAAACACTCATTGATTAGTAATGTTGAGCTCCACATTTAAAACCTGAACACTTCTGATTGGATTAGAAATGGATTTTTATCTCCATCATTTATTCTTTATTCAGATTGAGGTTCTGCAGTTTGTCAGAGATCAGCTGTGCTTCTCTGGCCTCAGCTCTGAAGTCCAACCCCTCCCATCTGAGAGAGCTGGACCTGGGTGAGAACAAGCTGCAAGATTCAGGAGTGAAGCTGTTGTGTGGTTTACTGGAGAGTCCACACTGCAGACTGGAGACTCTGAGGTCAGACACTATTTTTTCTTTCTGTGCTGAGATTAATATGATGTGAAAGTTGTGGTGACACTAAAGTGCAGACATAATGCTGATATTATACTGATCCACACTGAGGATCTTAATGCTAAAGGCTCTTTTCTTCTTCAGTAGTTTAGTTTGTTGACTGTGACACACAGTACACGAGCTCACAGCCGCTGTGTCACCCAAGCAGGGCTTGACATTAACACCTGCCAACCCACCAAATGTGGGTGGATTTCATCCGTGGTGGGTAACACAGTCACTCCCACTAGCCACTTTGGTGTGTTGACAAATTATAGGCTAGTGTTTCAAAAGGCATATAAAATAAGAAATGAATTGCAATTTGATACTATGACACTACAACTCCCATGAGTACTACCTCCTGTTTGCTCATTGGTCCATTCGTGAAGCCTCTCTTGACCGACAACACAAATTGCCATTGTGGAGGTTAAACTTGCGTCCTGGCCATGGGACTGGGGGCTGTTATAGTCTGCCGTTAATTATCAACTTGTCCAGCGGCAGCAATGATATAGCTGTCTTTTCTATTAACAGGAGAATCCAGACCACAGGCACATCTCACTATTTCCTGCGGTGCCTCTGCGTGATGATGGGCGCGCTCAATAAGACACCCAAACTTTTGTCTTACAAGAATATAAAAGTTGAATCTGTAACAGAGCTGCCACAGTGCTTAGACCTTTAGATGCCTGCTTTTAACCTGATGGTATGATCTCTGTCGTCACGCGTGACTGGTCGCACTCGCACACATCAAAACAGCGTTCAATCAGTGCTTTGTGCGTGATGTGTGCGTCGACCAGTGTGGAGAAAAAATGCACAGGAGAGCGAGAGAAAGAGAAAAGGCAAGAGGAAAGGGCACTTACTGTAAATGCGGTAAATTACAGATAACTTCAGTGTTGGGCAAGCTACTTGGAAAATGTAGTGAGCTAAGCTACTAGCTACTCGACATTAAATGAAGCTTCACTACACAGAAGCTAGAAGCAAAAGTAGCTTAGTTACATCTAAGCTACTTTGAATTTTTTAATAGTTTATAGTTAGGTCATTTATATATAAATATTTATATACACACTCACAACATAGGCCTAGTTTATGTTGAACCAACTTCATTCCACAGTAGCAATAGAAGAAAGACTAAAAACCTGCTCCAATGTGTGAGAGAGCTAAATCAGACACAGAAACTCTCCTACTTGCTGCCATGTCATTGCTGCTAAATGTTCTTCCTCATGCAACAAACGGAGAACCATTGTTGTTTGTATAAAGTAACTTAATTATCAAATTATTAATTAAATTAAATTCATTAATTTTAATTAATTCTATTTTTTTTATAGTTTATATGTGACTTTGTGCTCTGGCAACATTGCAACATAAACCTAAACATTCATGGCAGAGAGAGAATGAGAGAGAGAGAGAGAGAGAGAGAGAGAGACACACTCCGTCGCACGTGTCCCCTGCCGCAAAGTCGCAAACATCAGCCCAAGGATCGGTACGTGATGTCACCATCACAGGCTTCTGTTGGCTGCACATACAGGTCCGTGTGTGTGGCAGTGGTGTCTCTTACTGATCCATCAGAAATGCTTGGGAAAATGTAGCACGTGTGGAAGCTGCCGCTCTACTCGGTCAATAAAAGAGCTTTGTTACTGAAAAGCTATTTGATTCAGAAAATAGCGACGCTACCACCAAGCTACTGAGAAATGTAGTTAAACTAGTAACGGCGCTACTTGTAGCTACTGCCCAACACTGGACATCTTCATGATTTAGAAACATGATATTACTAGCAGGGCTGCCCTTATGTCACATCATATCACATCACAGCTTCGTTTACGGAGTTAAGTTTATTTTTTAATAAAAGTAATCATGCCATGTAGGAAAAAGCAGGAGATTTTACACCCATGCAGCACTTTTATTATATACATTAAGAAGCTACTTTTTACGTGTTTATTCAGATAGACTACATGTTTTCAAAAGCAGGAGCTTTACACACACCCCTATCAGAGCTAATGACAATATTAGTACATTTTAGCGCGTCAATTTAAGCATGCCATTGTCAAGTTTAATCATAGTAAACGTGATTTTCCATCAACAAAAATGTGGCTATTGTAAATGGTGCGTGGCTGGTAAGTTTGGAAAACCACTAGCCACATTGGCTATTGAGCAAAAAAGTTCATGTCAAGCCCTGCACCCAACACTGGACTCCAAACCACGTTTTGTCAACAAAACACTTGAAATGTGAAATGAGCGAGCCTGTACATGAAACAGCTGTTGTTTGTTATTATAACAATAGTAATTATAAAGACAAAGAATCTGCGTGAAAGGATGGATCAGCACACGCAGGTAGCAGGGATTGTCTGAGCTACAGAGAGCTGGAGGTGAGTTAAAAGGTGCTGCTCCCCGACATCCAGTTACTCCTGACTGTGAGGTTCCAACTCACGGCCCAAAAAGGAGACCAACGAACGCACATAGTCACATTTCCGCTGAGGACTGTAGCTTACTTTGGCTTCAACTCAACAATCAGTCATGATTTCAGTTAAATGCTAAAGTTGCTGTTACTGTTACCTTGTCTGTGGTCCGCTGGCAGAACACCAGGTGTTTTCTGAAAAGGTGCTGTTGTGCTGTTGCCGAGGCGACATTAGTTTCGTTTTACGGTGGACGGAGGGTAACATTACAGAGCTGTTGTTTTCTTTAGCTTGAAATAATCCCAGATTTTGGACACTTTCTTCTTTGTCCCTCGCTATTTTCTCTCTTCCTCCACTTTGCAAACAGCGGCATCATAATCACGTCATGTTCACAGCGTCAGCGCGATGTGCGACTGTAATAAATTTCCCTGCGAAACACTTTGCTTTATAGTTACATGGATTAAACGAAGCATTGATGCTATGAATTTGCGTCGCTATATTTTATTAACTGATTTTATTGATTTAATCGATGAATCGTTTCAGACCAAATGCGATTTTCTGCCTCGCAGCGCTTTCCACGCGCAAGTACATTCGCTGCAAGTGTTCACACACAACGTGAGAAGGCGATTTTAACGCGATAAGGTGAATAAACACAACATGCCATTACTACAACTGTATGAAACCAAAGTAAACATTTTGTGGTGATTAAATAGCAATAAACGGATTACACTGCTGCCGAAATAACCACAACATGATGCAGATTTGTTAAACATATGAATTCATGCTTTGTCAGGTCTGTCAGCAAGACAGCAGGACAACAACTTATAAAATGTTTGTTTTCTGAACGGAGTTCGGATCGATCAGGGCTGTGCTATGCTAACTTGGTCACAGTAAAGTACAACAACAGCTGGAATAAAGTTACAGACACATGTTTTCTGAACTCACCAGGTAGTTCAGCCTCCTCGCTTTCTTTTCTCCAAGTAACGTCCAGCTTTGTCCGGTTTTTATATAAATATGAAGTCGTAGCCCGACAGAGCTAACGACGCTAACAACAACACTGTAACCGGATGTGCATGGAATCTAGCTCTGCTGAGAAGCTCCAGTGAAGATAAATCAACATTGAAATCCCCAAAACTAAAGTAAAACGCTAATTTAATAAAAACATTTAACTCCGAGCTCCTCCCGTGAGTAAACGGCATAGTTGTCAGAACCGAAACCGACCGACCTTTAGGTATTTATTTCTCCGAAGGTTGGAGCGCTGCTCCCTGCTCCTCTAGCCCAAGTTTAGCAGCTCTCACCCGGCCTGCAGATTTTCAATCCCCCGCTCTGCCCGGCGCTCTGCACACAACGCTCTGAAGCCTCTGTGACGTATGGACAATCTCAACACTGATAGGCTATCGCGACTCAGCATCGCGCAAATTTTTCGCTTGAGTTGAAAATATTAAACTCATGCGAATTCCATCGCGTTGCCTTCGCGTCGCCGGCCCCGCCCACTTCGCGTCGCTTCGCGCCGCCGACTGAAAATCGCGGCTCAAGGCATCTTTGCATTGACTTTGTATATAAACTCACCGCCCCAAACGCTTGATTCGCGTTTGGTGTGAAAGCACCATAATAGAGTCTGTTGTAGTCTGCTCTGTCATAAATTCTTTTGGGCCTCACAACCCCCCAAATGAATTTGATTCACTCAGTCCAATACCACTTGGAAAGTCTAGAAGAGCAACATTATTGAATTATTTTTTCCCCATTCAAGTTACCATATGGCTTTGTATAGGTTAGTGTTGAAATAAACACATGTAATAATAATACATACAATACAATATATACTTGTGTCACAGCCTGGATCTTAGGCTGCTTCAACATGACAAGTTTACATGAAGAAAGTAAGAATTTATTGTATAAAAACTGTGGCTGCACAACATGAGTTTGTATAGATGGAGCAACTGATGGAGCTGCAGAGTTTAAGAGGTGAAGTCACTACGTCTTTATTGAAATAGCAGCATGTTGTCATTAATATTAATAAGACCTCTTTTTACCTTTTTGTATTTTACAGTTTGAACCTGCATCCTGTTGGTTCAGGTGTTTGGAGTTTCCATTTTCTAAATTTCTACATTCTAAACCTTCTTCAGCTCTGAACAGATTATTAAACACTGAATGATTTCAAGCAGGAACATTGTCTTCTGACGTTACATTATTTATTCTTTATTCAGATTGAGTCTCTGCAGGTTGTCAGAGATCAGCTGTACTTCTCTGGCCTCAGCTCTGAAGTCCAACCCCTCCCATCTGAGAGAGCTGGAGCTGGGTGGAATCAGCCTGCAGGATTCAGACATGAAGCTGCTGTCCGATCTGAAGGAAAGTCCACACTGCAGACTGGAGACTCTGAGGTCAGTTCAGAGACATTTACACCGGGTATTTTTAATCATCGTTTTAATCCTCATTGAGATCAGATCACTTTCCTACAGAGTTAATCCTGGACATGAGTAATTTGAGGTGCCAGCACATCAACCAAAAAAACACAGTTGTTGAGTATGGGAAACTTTATCAACTTTGTGATACGCTGTCTACAACAAACTCATTATTTTCTTATCTTGTAATTTGCTGTATAACAGCTCATTTATGACTATTAGAGTCTTATCCTTCACTCGTGTAATTAGTATTGCACAGTTTGCCCACCAGAGGGTGCTCTGCAGCTCCCCTGTTAACAACACTGCAGGACCACAAAACACTCAATCTGCTGACCGGAGTCTAAGGAGCATGCAGAACCAACAATGGAGGAGAGTATGTGATCAGGGGTAGTTGGTCTTTTGTCAGGTGAAATACGAGGCTTAAAATAGCCCTCATCACTTCTCCTGTCCTGAAAACATTTAAGACCAGACTTCCTAACCCCCCCCCACCATTTTTCATTGACTTGATTGCAGTTTTAGTGAACAGTGTGACAGTTTAAGTGGTGGCTGAATTAACTGGTGATAGTCTCACATGTGTTGTAGGCGTGCCTTCAGGATCCCTTACCTGCCAACCAGGAAAAACTTTCCAATAACTTTGTTTATCTAAGTAATGTATCGTCATGTAGATAAAGGCTTCTGAATTGAGTTTTTCATCCTTATCCTGCACGTTGATTCTCGGGGATTTCTCCAACCTGCCAATTAGTTTAAAGCGAGGACTCTGGAGGTGATCATGTAGGTGACTGTGTGTTTGTCTGTTCAAAACACTGCCAGCATAAATAAATCGTCTAAATGCCCATGTTATCAACTGATTTGTGTCGCGTCGTTTTGAATGTGTTTGTACTTACATACGGGAGACCGCTGTCAGCTGTGCCAGAGAGCCCAGATTAACCTGTGATACAACAACTGTATCTGCTGTCCGTCATGTTTATATTCACTCATTCTGCAATCAGACACAAAAGTTAGAAGCAGGAATGTAGAAACGAAAATCAGTAGGGAATGGTGTATACGATGTAAAGACAAAGTCTATGGTCACAGCTCTGTGTGGAAGTAGGTTGACAGTAAATTAATCTAAAACGTGACAGAAGGAAAGACAATAATGATTGGTAATCAAAGTTGTTTCAGAGTGTACAGCCTATACATTGGGCTAATAGTCCCTCTGTGAAGGGATGGCCATCGGATGCCTGCAGCTGTTTTTCATGTTGCTTTCTGTGGTGCAGTGGTTAGATGTGGACGGCCTGTTCTGCTACGCACCGGAATTAGTGTGTGTGTGTGTGTGTGTGTGCCTGTGTGCGTTGCTGCGTTATATAAATTGACTCGATAGAAATGCCCTGAAGGGAACGAAACAGGTGTGAAAAAGACACAGTTTAACTACAGAAATGAGTTTGCTTGTTGTCAACTAGCACCCAGCAGCTAGCTTGCTCCGACCCTAAAGCTGCTGTTAGCGGCTCGCTGTACAGTGAGGTGAGATCCACAGACCCACTTACTCTGCTATATGGCACCAAATTACTTCACTGATGAAAAATGAATACCGTGCTGTTGAGCCACAACATATTACCACGGGGAAATTACTTCACTGCGACAGCCGTACTTCTCATAATTATTTACAAATCTTACTTATTACTTTAATTAAATTCCCTCACGCAACTGTTTCAGTTATATTCTATTTTATTTATATATTTATAGGGCCAAATCACAACAACAGTTATCTCTCAGCGCTTTTCATAAACGAGCAGGGCCCGTATTCATAAAGAATCTTAAGGCTAAGAGCAGCTCCTAGTGACGTAATTCTAAGAATATTCTTAGAAAAGTGGGCGTTTACTCTTCAAATTAAAGAAAAAATCCTAGTAAAGAAAAAAGTAATTCATAAAGCATCTTAAGCTTTAAAAGAGCTCTTAAGCTCAGAATTGTTAGGAGCAGGGACGAGGACTTTTAAGAGGCTTAAGAGTTTCTTTAGTAGAGGAGAAAATGGCAGAAAGACGAAGAGGGAGAAGAAATGTGTTGCAGGATGACAGTGAGTTAATCAGACGCTATAGATTAGATCGTGCAGGGATCGTGTTTGTGACTGATCTTATTAGATACACGCTAACATCTCCGACACAGGCAGGAATGAAAGGAATCACTACTTCTTCTTCTTCTTCTTTTTATTTAAACAGGAAAAGATTAAAAACAAATCGGGCCTGACTTAGTATAGAACTGATTTTCAGCAGGTTCCTGTTCTGCAGAACATGAATACCTCATACACAACAAAGCTCAAAGACCATACAATAACAAACACACAAACAGACACACAAACCACGGGAGTGAACATAAGAATCAGCAGGAGGCCATAAAGCCAACTCAGTGGTCACAGATATACCTGTCCATCAGATGGCGAGCAAGAGTTTTTTTAAATAGACTTATTGATGTTATAGTTCTAATATGCTGTGGAGTCTCATTCCAAGCTCTAGTGAGCAAATGAAAAAAAGATTTCTGTCCATAGCAGTTCTTAAAAACCGGTATAGGGAGAAGTCCATTTGTAACAGATCTCGTCGTGCGTTCGTGCCTTGAACGGAATTTTGGAGCCAGCACAGTCAATCCTACAGAAGTGTGTCCATTTAAAATCTGATAAAAGAAGTTCAAACCATGGATTATTCTATAGTTCTGAAATGTCAAGGCATTACTCAAAGATGCAACACAGTGGTGAGTCCAGCCTGAAAGCCTGTTGTGGATCTTATAGGCTCTATTGTAGAGTCTTGCTACAGGTTCAAGGATCTCATTTGTTGTAAGAGACCAAACAGGTAAACAATACGACAGAGTAGACAATATGATGGCATGAAGATACGTTTTAGAAACAGAATGTAGTAAATATGGTCTACTTATATGTGGATACAATTGAGAGTTTTTGATTAGAGAAGGTGATGAAATTGGATATAGAAAATTGTTTCCTAGATGAGTAGAAGTACATACATTCTGTTTTCTTAACATTAAGTGTTAAATGGTTATCCTGAAGCCAATCATGTAAATGCTGTAGGTCTGTATTAAGTTTATGATTGATTGTGTCAATATTTGAACCAGACAAAAAAATTACAGTGTCATCAGCATATAACAAGGTACTAGAAACATCAAGCACATTAGGAAGATCATTAATGTACATAAGGAAAAGTAAAGGACCTAAAATGCTGCCCTGTGGGACTCCCATAGAGCACACTCGTGACTGTGAAGTTACTGAACCGATTCTTACAGTCTGCGATCTATCACTTAAATATGATTTAAACATATCTATTGCAGAGGAGGACAAATGAAAAGAAAAAAGTTTATTCAACAGAATTTGATGATTAACTGTATGGAAGGCTTTTCGAAAGTCTATGTATACGACTCTTAACCTGACCCTTATTTAAAGACGCCCGTATCTGCTCAGTAAAAAGCAGCAAAGCCGACGTAGTTGACCGCAATGGTCGGAAACCATGCTGACAATCACTGAGCAGGTTATTGTGTTCAAGGTGATTAATTAATTGATTATATAATGTTTTTTCAATTAACTTAGAAACAGTTGGAAGAATTGCGATTAGGCGGTAGTTGGAGACATTAGTTGGATCATCAGATTTAAGAATTGAGGTGATCTGGGCTGTTTTCCACATGACAGGAAATACTGATTGCCTAATACACAGGTTAACTAAATGATGAAAAAGTGGTATAAGTGTGCTAGCGTGAGTTTTAAGAAAAATCATGTTTAAATTATTTACATCACAAGCATGAGAAGCATTCAAAGAGCCCAAAATGTTAGATATATCGCTTTGTGCAATTTCAGAAAAAGAGAATTGCTTAGATGCTGCTGGTACCGATGGGAGAAATTGAGGAACAGGAAATCCAGAAGATAATTCTTGAACAGATGCAATAAAATACTCGTTAAAAGAATTAGCAATTTTATCATGATCAGTAAGAAGAGTACCATTTATGGTTAACTGAAAACTGTTATTGTTTTTATTTTTATTTTCACCAGTTATAGACATAATTGTTTTCCATAATGTTCTTGGGTTGGAAACTGTTCGATTAATTTGATTTTCAAATGTCTTTGCCGTGAGGCCGATGTGCGCAGCTGTAGGGTTAGCCGGTCGACATGCATACATTCAGTGACTTGGGTTTAGGCACTAACATTTCGGATGGTTGTGGTTAGGGTAGGGGCTTCGGGGGGGCTGTCAACACCTTTATCACGAACGTAGCTACCTAGCTAGCTACCGCTAGCTAGCTAGCACTTCCGGTCCGAACCGGATGCCCCGGAGCGTCTCATACAGACGCTTCCGGAAGCGTCTCATGGAGACGCACCGCTAAAGGGTACCTTTCGCGTAAAATACTTACGCTTTGTCACTCTTTCTCAAATCGTCGGTATAGGACGCCCTGAGATGAGAACGGGCTGAAATTAACAGCATGGTAAATAAAACACGGGATTTATATACACATATATAATGTGTGTGTGTGTGAGGAGAGAACGGTCAAATAGGAAATATTACGCATGTAATTTCCAAAGTGAAGGCTTACAATACACTTAGAATCACTCTTTTTTTCCTTCTTGGACAACCAACCAATCACAGTCTTCAAAAGATTGTGTCATACATAGCAACGGGGTCAAGCCCGCCTCCTCACTAAGATAAAAGTTTTTGTCTTTTCCTTGCTCAGAGTTGCTCTCAGATCAGTTGTGAATAGCTCTTAAGCTGAGACTCCTAGGTAAAAGTTTTTAAGCTAAGATAAGAGTTTTCTGAGAGGACTCTTAGATTCTTTGTGAATACGGGCCCAGCTTGTTATCAAGCAGGAGTTCATAACAAGTTGAACATTTAAAGCAGCTGTGTTGGAGCAGGCAGAGATCTAAAACATGCAGGACAAGGTGTACTCCAGGAGAGGGTTGAGAAACACTGGTCTGTTCCATCCCCACCTCCAAAGGCGCCAAAGTCAACCTGACCAGCGAGTGTAGACTGAGAGTGAGCGAGTGTTGAGCAGTTTCAAGAGTGCAGGGAGGATCGAGCTGGCGCTCTTCACAACATAGTAATGTTGAGCTCCACATTTAAAACCTGAACACATCTGATTATAAGTGGACTTTGTCACAGCTGGTAGGGCAGGGTAACAAGAACAGGACCCAAATGCAGATGTCGAGGCAGACTGATTTAGTTCTGGGGTTTATTGATGAAATAGAGCTCCTAAAGCTTACAGAGTCATGAGGCAGGCCAGGATCAAAACCAGGAAGGGAGTCCAAACAGGCAACAACTCAAAAGGGGCAGACCAAGGAAGGGAATCCAAGATACAAAATATCAGGCAGAGAATCAAGACAGGCAGGTTCTGGGTCGGGTTCAGGTTCTGTGATGGAAGGAAAATGGTTGAGGAACCTTGGATCTGGGCCTGTAGATCCTGAACATACACATGAGCAGCTGATGAGGGAATGAGGTGCAGGTGGACAGATGGGAGGGGCACGGTCTGGAAGGGAGAGAGAAAAGTCAGAGAGCATTGGACTGCTGGAGAACAGCAACTAAGGGCTCAGGGGAAGTGGGTAGGAAAGACAGAAATACAGAAAGACACTATCTCCATCTTTGATTCTTTATTCAGATTGGAGGACTGCAGTTTGCCAGAGATCAGCTGTGCTTCTCTGGCCTCAGCTCTGAAGTCCAACCCCTCCCATCTGAGAGAGCTGGACCTGAGTGACAACAACCTGCAGGATCCAGATGTGCTGCTGCTGTCAGATTTTCTGGAGAGTCCACACTGCAGACTGGAGACTCTGAGGTCAGACACCATTTTTCTACACACTATAACTACACACTATAAAGCATTAGTTAAATATTAGTAAATACATAATTCATCATTTATAAAGCATTGTTCATACATTAATACACATTAGTAAGTCATTTATAAACATGGTTATAAAGTGTTCTTAATATGATAATCTATAATGTGCTTAATAATGGTATTGTCATACTTTATATATGATCATTTCACTATTTATAAATTTATAATAAATTATAAATTTATTTTAATTACAAACCAGTTATTAATGGTTCATAAGATCATTTGGAAAGTGTAAGAATTATTACATAACTGCCTTTTTTTTTATACTTTCCCGAGGGAGAATATCAACAATCTCAGCATAACTTCTACTTTGCTACTAGTAAATCTACTAATAGCAAAACTCAAAGGATGCTACTAAGACAACCTGAAAGAGGCCTGCTACTGTTTCTCTGAACTCCCCATCCAACACCTGTGCTTCCAGAGATCTGTTATGTTCTGTTGAAGCCAGCCTGCACATATAGTACAGAATAAACCAGATAAATCATCACAGTCAGTGTTCTTCAAATAAGATCTCATCCCGTTTGTCAAAACTCAATATCATCACCGTGTTGTCTCGGGACTCTTCTTAAGTTTTACATTGTTATACCAAAGATTTATAACTTAAAATCTTCCTTCGGCATATGACGGCATTCATAAATCCAGAGTGATGGTGTTTTTACACTTAAGACCTGCTTCTGGGCCCGTTGGAAAAATCTCGTTTTTCCAACTGTGTCTTAGCCGCTTCTCTCTGTTCTTCCTCGGTGCGGTCTGACGCTAAAGTGAGCGCACACTGCAGAGACTACTGGACGCGCCGAGGGTCAAAATAGCGAAGGGCCGTATTTTTATATAGAGATAGAGATAGAGATAGAGATAGATATAGATATAGATATAGATATACATATACATATATAGAGTACTATAAACTATATAGTTTTTCATTACTTTCATTACATTAACATTACTTATTACTTATATTACCTAACATTATTTATAAAGTATAAAATACAATCATTAAGCACGTCATTGATGAGCTGCTGGTTATGGATGATCTGTCTCAAGGATACAGTACCAGGCCTATAACGTTATAACATTAGCTGGGGCATCGTTCAGGTTGTCTTAGTGCAGGGGTGTCAAACTCATTTTCACCACGGGCCACATAAGCATTTTGGTTATTATAACATATATGTATTAATTCATCAGGTTTAGAAACCCAAACTACTCCTCCAAGTATATAACAAAAAACTATTACATTAACTTTTCCACAGAGGGGCAGAACCATTGTAAAACAAATAACCATGAGATGCTAATAACGTGTGACAGATGGGGGACAGATGGGGGACAGATGGGGGTGGGATGGCGCAATGGTTAAGATGCCCGCCTTTGGTGTGAGAGACCCGGGTTCAATCCCCACTGTGTCCCTGAGCAAGACACTTAACCCCTACTTGCTCCAGAGGCGTGCAACCTCTGACATGTATAGCAATTGTAAGTCGCTTTGGATAAAAGCGTCAGCTAAATGTAAGACTACAGATGTGTCATTTGATAAAACAAACGGCTGCACAGCCCTGCAGAGGGCAAACATCCAATAATGACAGATAGTTTTATTACCTGGAAAAATACCGACGTGTATTGTAGCTACTCGTTCATCACAGACACTGGCTCAAAACCAGAGCTTTAGCTGCCAGAGTAAAGTGGTGGAGACATTCTGACTCTGACCTGTCCCCAGCGTCCCCAGTGTAAATGACACCTGTCTGTCAATACTTGTAAATGTCCCGCCCCATCCAGGCTCTGATTGGTCGGTTCACGACAAGTGACATTGACGAGCTACATTCAGCTCACGGCTGCTTGAAAGGCACAGAGCTTCTCTTCTCCTTCGTCTCTCTGCAGCGACAGAGTTTAGCAGGCAGAGAGAACGGGAACAGGTGAGCGTTACGTGGCGCCCAGAGAACCTGATCTGGAGAGGGCAGAGGAGAGTACCGGCAGCTCGGGAGAAGTCCCGGTACGCCAAAGAGTAAAATGTCGAGGTGCCGGTGTGACACCAAAATGTGTGACCTATCAGATTCTGTGACCCAAATGGGAAGTTAAGCGCCAGAGGATTTGTTGACGATATAAAGCGGTTGTAGCTTTGTTGGGTTTTGGCACCAAAAGTACTTGGTTATGGTTAGGAAAACATAGTAGTTTGGGTGTAGTCACAGAATCTGATAGATCACACATGTTGGTGTTCACCGGTACTGCGTAACTTACCAGGGCAAACCGGCGCACTTCAAGCACTGCTCAAAACACAAAAGACACCGATTTATGTCCTTGAAACACAAACATGTTCACTTTCCCTTCGTTCATGAAACTGCCTCCTTCTGCTTATTTTTTATTGGACATTTTGGGATCATTTCTTTACATTTCTCATCTCCACTTGTTAAAAAAACATAGTTAAATGCGGGTGTGGAAAGACCGCAATCTAGAGGCGGGATGCCGTCAATTTGCAGGTCACAAAATTGCCATGCATTGTGGGAGATTTTGTTTATTGTTCATGAACGCTTTAAAGCTGCGTAAACTTTTATTTTAGGACAATCATGAATCTTTTAAGACTTTGTGGGCCACATAAAATGACGTGGCGGGCCGGATGCGGCCCGCGGGCCTTGAGTTTGACACGTGTGTCTTAGTGGAATCCTTTGAGTTTTGCCACTAGTAGATTTACAAGTTATTCTGAGATTGTTTATATAATCACAATCTGACAGCTGACATAACGTTTCATCCACAGACTTAGAAATAATAAAACAAACAGACGTAACGCTCTTCCTGATTATCAGCTTCTATTCCACATCATGTTTTTAAAGAAATGATAATAAAATACATAAATACAATGAATAAATAAATAATCTCTATTTCAACTATCAGACAATAACAAATATTTCCATTTTCTAAACTTCTACATTCTAAACCTTCTTCAGCTCTGAACAGATTATTAAACACTGAATGATTTCAAGCAGGAACATTGTCTTCTGACGTTACATTATTTATTCTTTATTCAGATTGAGTCTCTGCAGGTTGTCAGAGATCAGCTGTACTTCTCTGGCCTCAGCTCTGAAGTCCAACCCCTCCCATCTGAGAGAGCTGGACCTGGGTGAGAACAAGCTGCAAGATTCAGGAGTGAAGCTGTTGTGTGGTTTACTGGAGAGTCCACACTGCAGACTGGAGACTCTGAGGTCAGACACTATTTTTTCTTTCTGTGCTGAGATTAATATGATGTGAAAGTTGTGGTGACACTAAAGTGCAGACATAATGCTGATATTATACTGATCCACACTGAGGATCTTAATGCTAAAGGCTCTTTTCTTCTTCAGTAGTTTAGTTTGTTGACTGTGACACACAGTACACGAGCTCACAGCCGCTGTGTCACCCAAGCAGGGCTTGACATTAACACCTGCCAACCCACCAAATGTGGGTGGATTTCATCCGTGGTGGGTAACACAGTCACTCCCACTAGCCACTTTGGTGTGTTGACAAATTATAGGCTAGTGTTTCAAAAGGCATATAAAATAAGAAATGAATTGCAATTTGATACTATGACACTACAACTCCCATGAGTACTACCTCCTGTTTGCTCATTGGTCCATTCGTGAAGCCTCTCTTGACCGACAACACAAATTGCCATTGTGGAGGTTAAACTTGCGTACTGGCCATGGGACTGGGGGCTGTTATAGTCTGCCGTTAATTATCAACTTGTCCAGCGGCAGCAATGATATAGCTGTCTTTTCTATTAACAGGAGAATCCAGACCACAGGCACATCTCACTATTTCCTGCGGTGCCTCTGCGTGATGATGGGCGCGCTCAATAAGACACCCAAACTTTTGTCTTACAAGAATATAAAAGTTGAATCTGTAACAGAGCTGCCACAGTGCTTAGACCTTTAGATGCCTGCTTTTAACCTGATGGTATGATCTCTGTCGTCACGCGTGACTGGTCGCACTCGCACACATCAAAACAGCGTTCAATCAGTGCTTTGTGCGTGATGTGTGCGTCGACCAGTGTGGAGAAAAAATGCACAGGAGAGCGAGAGAAAGAGAAAAGGCAAGAGGAAAGGGCACTTACTGTAAATGCGGTAAATTACAGATAACTTCAGTGTTGGGCAAGCTACTTGGAAAATGTAGTGAGCTAAGCTACTAGCTACTCGACATTAAATGAAGCTTCACTACACAGAAGCTAGAAGCAAAAGTAGCTTAGTTACATCTAAGCTACTTTGAATTTTTTAATAGTTTATAGTTAGGTCATTTATATATAAATATTTATATACACACTCACAACATAGGCCTAGTTTATGTTGAACCAACTTCATTCCACAGTAGCAATAGAAGAAAGACTAAAAACCTGCTCCAATGTGTGAGAGAGCTAAATCAGACACAGAAACTCTCCTACTTGCTGCCATGTCATTGCTGCTAAATGTTCTTCCTCATGCAACAAACGGAGAACCATTGTTGTTTGTATAAAGTAACTTAATTATCAAATTATTAATTAAATTAAATTCATTAATTTTAATTAATTCTATTTTTTTTATAGTTTATATGTGACTTTGTGCTCTGGCAACATTGCAACATAAACCTAAACATTCATGGCAGAGAGAGAATGAGAGAGAGAGAGAGAGAGAGAGAGAGAGAGACACTCCGTCGCACGTGTCCCCTGCCGCAAAGTCGCAAACATCAGCCCAAGGATCGGTACGTGATGTCACCATCACAGGCTTCTGTTGGCTGCACATACAGGTCCGTGTGTGTGGCAGTGGTGTCTCTTACTGATCCATCAGAAATGCTTGGGAAAATGTAGCACGTGTGGAAGCTGCCGCGCTACTCGGTCAATAAAAGAGCTTTGTTACTGAAAAGCTATTTGATTCAGAAAATAGCGACGCTACCACCAAGCTACTGAGAAATGTAGTTAAACTAGTAACGGCGCTACTTGTAGCTACTGCCCAACACTGGACATCTTCATGATTTAGAAACATGATATTACTAGCAGGGCTGCCCTTATGTCACATCATATCACATCACAGCTTCGTTTACGGAGTTAAGTTTATTTTTTAATAAAAGTAATCATGCCATGTAGGAAAAAGCAGGAGATTTTACACCCATGCAGCACTTTTATTATATACATTAAGAAGCTACTTTTTACGTGTTTATTCAGATAGACTACATGTTTTCAAAAGCAGGAGCTTTACACACACCCCTATCAGAGCTAATGACAATATTAGTACATTTTAGCGCGTCAATTTAAGCATGCCATTGTCAAGTTTAATCATAGTAAACGTGATTTTCCATCAACAAAAATGTGGCTATTGTAAATGGTGCGTGGCTGGTAAGTTTGGAAAACCACTAGCCACATTGGCTATTGAGCAAAAAAGTTCATGTCAAGCCCTGCACCCAACACTGGACTCCAAACCACGTTTTGTCAACAAAACACTTGAAATGTGAAATGAGCGAGCCTGTACATGAAACAGCTGTTGTTTGTTATTATAACAATAGTAATTATAAAGACAAAGAATCTGCGTGAAAGGATGGATCAGCACACGCAGGTAGCAGGGATTGTCTGAGCTACAGAGAGCTGGAGGTGAGTTAAAAGGTGCTGCTCCCCGACATCCAGTTACTCCTGACTGTGAGGTTCCAACTCACGGCCCAAAAAGGAGACCAACGAACGCACATAGTCACATTTCCGCTGAGGACTGTAGCTTACTTTGGCTTCAACTCAACAATCAGTCATGATTTCAGTTAAATGCTAAAGTTGCTGTTACTGTTACCTTGTCTGTGGTCCGCTGGCAGAACACCAGGTGTTTTCTGAAAAGGTGCTGTTGTGCTGTTGCCGAGGCGACATTAGTTTCGTTTTACGGTGGACGGAGGGTAACATTACAGAGCTGTTGTTTTCTTTAGCTTGAAATAATCCCAGATTTTGGACACTTTCTTCTTTGTCCCTCGCTATTTTCTCTCTTCCTCCACTTTGCAAACAGCGGCATCATAATCACGTCATGTTCACAGCGTCAGCGCGATGTGCGACTGTAATAAATTTCCCTGCGAAACACTTTGCTTTATAGTTACATGGATTAAACGAAGCATTGATGCTATGAATTTGCGTCGCTATATTTTATTAACTGATTTTATTGATTTAATCGATGAATCGTTTCAGACCAAATGCGATTTTCTGCCTCGCAGCGCTTTCCACGCGCAAGTACATTCGCTGCAAGTGTTCACACACAACGTGAGAAGGCGATTTTAACGCGATAAGGTGAATAAACACAACATGCCATTACTACAACTGTATGAAACCAAAGTAAACATTTTGTGGTGATTAAATAGCAATAAACGGATTACACTGCTGCCGAAATAACCACAACATGATGCAGATTTGTTAAACATATGAATTCATGCTTTGTCAGGTCTGTCAGCAAGACAGCAGGACAACAACTTATAAAATGTTTGTTTTCTGAACGGAGTTCGGATCGATCAGGGCTGTGCTATGCTAACTTGGTCACAGTAAAGTACAACAACAGCTGGAATAAAGTTACAGACACATGTTTTCTGAACTCACCAGGTAGTTCAGCCTCCTCGCTTTCTTTTCTCCAAGTAACGTCCAGCTTTGTCCGGTTTTTATATAAATATGAAGTCGTAGCCCGACAGAGCTAACGACGCTAACAACAACACTGTAACCGGATGTGCATGGAATCTAGCTCTGCTGAGAAGCTCCAGTGAAGATAAATCAACATTGAAATCCCCAAAACTAAAGTAAAACGCTAATTTAATAAAAACATTTAACTCCGAGCTCCTCCCGTGAGTAAACGGCATAGTTGTCAGAACCGAAACCGACCGACCTTTAGGTATTTATTTCTCCGAAGGTTGGAGCGCTGCTCCCTGCTCCTCTAGCCCAAGTTTAGCAGCTCTCACCCGGCCTGCAGATTTTCAATCCCCCGCTCTGCCCGGCGCTCTGCACACAACGCTCTGAAGCCTCTGTGACGTATGGACAATCTCAACACTGATAGGCTATCGCGACTCAGCATCGCGCAAATTTTTCGCTTGAGTTGAAAATATTAAACTCATGCGAATTCCATCGCGTTGCCTTCGCGTCGCCGGCCCCGCCCACTTCGCGTCGCTTCGCGCCGCCCGACTGAAAATCGCGGCTCAAGGCATCTTTGCATTGACTTTGTATATAAACTCACCGCCCCAAACGCTTGATTCGCGTTTGGTGTGAAAGCACCATAATAGAGTCTGTTGTAGTCTGCTCTGTCATAAATTCTTTTGGGCCTCACAACCCCCCAAATGAATTTGATTCACTCAGTCCAATACCACTTGGAAAGTCTAGAAGAGCAACATTATTGAATTATTTTTTCCCCATTCAAGTTACCATATGGCTTTGTATAGGTTAGTGTTGAAATAAACACATGTAATAATAATACATACAATACAATATATACTTGTGTCACAGCCTGGATCTTAGGCTGCTTCAACATGACAAGTTTACATGAAGAAAGTAAGAATTTATTGTATAAAAACTGTGGCTGCACAACATGAGTTTGTATAGATGGAGCAACTGATGGAGCTGCAGAGTTTAAGAGGTGAAGTCACTACGTCTTTATTGAAATAGCAGCATGTTGTCATTAATATTAATAAGACCTCTTTTTACCTTTTTGTATTTTACAGTTTGAACCTGCATCCTGTTGGTTCAGGTGTTTGGAGTTTCCATTTTCTAAATTTCTACATTCTAAACCTTCTTCAGCTCTGAACAGATTATTAAACACTGAATGATTTCAAGCAGGAACATTGTCTTCTAACGTTACATCATTTATTCTTTATTCAGATTGAGGAGCTGCAGTTTGTCAGAGATCAGCTGTGCTTCTCTGGCCTCAGCTCTGAAGTCCAACCCCTCCCATCTGAGAGAGCTGGACCTGAGTGACAACAACCTGCAGGATCCAGATGTGCTGCTGCTGTCAGATTTTCTGGAGAGTCCACACTGCAGACTGGAGACTCTGAGGTCAGACACCATTTTTCTACACACTATAACTACACACTATAAAGCATTAGTTAAATATTAGTAAATACATAATTCATCATTTATAAAGCATTGTTCATACATTAATACACATTAGTAAGTCATTTATAAACATGGTTATAAAGTGTTCTTAATATGATAATCTATAATGTGCTTAATAATGGTATTGTCATACTTTATATATGATCATTTCACTATTTATAAATTTATAATAAATTATAAATTTATTTTAATTACAAACCAGTTATTAATGGTTCATAAGATCATTTGGAAAGTGTAAGAATTATTACATAACTGCCTTTTTTTTTATACTTTCCCGAGGGAGAATATCAACAATCTCAGCATAACTTCTACTTTGCTACTAGTAAATCTACTAATAGCAAAACTCAAAGGATGCTACTAAGACAACCTGAAAGAGGCCTGCTACTGTTTCTCTGAACTCCCCATCCAACACCTGTGCTTCCAGAGATCTGTTATGTTCTGTTGAAGCCAGCCTGCACATATAGTACAGAATAAACCAGATAAATCATCACAGTCAGTGTTCTTCAAATAAGATCTCATCCCGTTTGTCAAAACTCAATATCATCACCGTGTTGTCTCGGGACTCTTCTTAAGTTTTACATTGTTATACCAAAGATTTATAACTTAAAATCTTCCTTCGGCATATGACGGCATTCATAAATCCAGAGTGATGG
Organism: Lepomis macrochirus; assembly: GCA_024633595.2. Taxonomy (NCBI): domain Eukaryota; kingdom Metazoa; phylum Chordata; class Actinopteri; order Centrarchiformes; family Centrarchidae; genus Lepomis; species Lepomis macrochirus. The sequence continues at coordinate 7,792,456 of JALXJV020000011.1, read as the reverse complement.
TGTTTTTACACTTAAGACCTGCTTCTGGGCCCGTTGGAAAAATCTCGTTTTTCCAACTGTGTCTTAGCCGCTTCTCTCTGTTCTTCCTCGGTGCGGTCTGGCGCTAAAGTGAGCGCACACTGCAGAGACTACTGGACGCGCCGAGGGTCAAAATAGCGAAGGGCCGTATTTTTATATAGAGATAGAGATAGAGATAGAGATAGATATAGATATAGATATAGATATACATATACATATATAGAGTACTATAAACTATATAGTTTTTCATTACTTTCATTACATTAACATTACTTATTACTTATATTACCTAACATTATTTATAAAGTATAAAATACAATCATTAAGCACGTCATTGATGAGCTGCTGGTTATGGATGATCTGTCTCAAGGATACAGTACCAGGCCTATAACGTTATAACATTAGCTGGGGCATCGTTCAGGTTGTCTTAGTGCAGGGGTGTCAAACTCATTTTCACCACGGGCCACATAAGCATTTTGGTTATTATAACATATATGTATTAATTCATCAGGTTTAGAAACCCAAACTACTCCTCCAAGTATATAACAAAAAACTATTACATTAACTTTTCCACAGAGGGGCAGAACCATTGTAAAACAAATAACCATGAGATGCTAATAACGTGTGACAGATGGGGGACAGATGGGGGACAGATGGGGGTGGGATGGCGCAATGGTTAAGATGCCCGCCTTTGGTGTGAGAGACCCGGGTTCAATCCCCACTGTGTCCCTGAGCAAGACACTTAACCCCTACTTGCTCCAGAGGCGTGCAACCTCTGACATGTATAGCAATTGTAAGTCGCTTTGGATAAAAGCGTCAGCTAAATGTAAGACTACAGATGTGTCATTTGATAAAACAAACGGCTGCACAGCCCTGCAGAGGGCAAACATCCAATAATGACAGATAGTTTTATTACCTGGAAAAATACCGACGTGTATTGTAGCTACTCGTTCATCACAGACACTGGCTCAAAACCAGAGCTTTAGCTGCCAGAGTAAAGTGGTGGAGACATTCTGACTCTGACCTGTCCCCAGCGTCCCCAGTGTAAATGACACCTGTCTGTCAATACTTGTAAATGTCCCGCCCCATCCAGGCTCTGATTGGTCGGTTCACGACAAGTGACATTGACGAGCTACATTCAGCTCACGGCTGCTTGAAAGGCACAGAGCTTCTCTTCTCCTTCGTCTCTCTGCAGCGACAGAGTTTAGCAGGCAGAGAGAACGGGAACAGGTGAGCGTTACGTGGCGCCCAGAGAACCTGATCTGGAGAGGGCAGAGGAGAGTACCGGCAGCTCGGGAGAAGTCCCGGTACGCCAAAGAGTAAAATGTCGAGGTGCCGGTGTGACACCAAAATGTGTGACCTATCAGATTCTGTGACCCAAATGGGAAGTTAAACGCCAGAGGATTTGTTGACGATATAAAGCGGTTGTAGCTTTGTTGGGTTTTGGCACCAAAAGTACTTGGTTATGGTTAGGAAAACATAGTAGTTTGGGTGTAGTCACAGAATCTGATAGATCACACATGTTGGTGTTCACCGGTACTGCGTAACTTACCAGGGCAAACCGGCGCACTTCAAGCACTGCTCAAAACACAAAAGACACCGATTTATGTCCTTGAAACACAAACATGTTCACTTTCCCTTCGTTCATGAAACTGCCTCCTTCTGCTTATTTTTTATTGGACATTTTGGGATCATTTCTTTACATTTCTCATCTCCACTTGTTAAAAAAACATAGTTAAATGCGGGTGTGGAAAGACCGCAATCTAGAGGCGGGATGCCGTCAATTTGCAGGTCACAAAATTGCCATGCATTGTGGGAGATTTTGTTTATTGTTCATGAACGCTTTAAAGCTGCGTAAACTTTTATTTTAGGACAATCATGAATCTTTTAAGACTTTGTGGGCCACATAAAATGACGTGGCGGGCCGGATGCGGCCCGCGGGCCTTGAGTTTGACACGTGTGTCTTAGTGGAATCCTTTGAGTTTTGCCACTAGTAGATTTACAAGTTATTCTGAGATTGTTTATATAATCACAATCTGACAGCTGACATAACGTTTCATCCACAGACTTAGAAATAATAAAACAAACAGACGTAACGCTCTTCCTGATTATCAGCTTCTATTCCACATCATGTTTTTAAAGAAATGATAATAAAATACATAAATACAATGAATAAATAAATAATCTCTATTTCAACTATCAGACAATAACAAATATTTCCATTTTCTAAACTTCTACATTCTAAACCTTCTTCAGCTCTGAACAGATTATTAAACACTGAATGATTTCAAGCAGGAACATTGTCTTCTAACGTTACATCATTTATTCTTTATTCAGATTAAAGCACTGCAGTTTGTCAGAGATCAGCTGTGCTTCTCTGGCCTCAGCTCTGAAGTCCAACCCCTCCCATCTGAGAGAGCTGCAGCTGAGTGACAACGAGCTGCAGGATTCAGGAGTGAAGCTGTCAGGTTTTCTGGAGGATCCACACTGCAGACTGGAGACTCTGAGGTCAGACACCATTTTTTCCTTCTGTGCTGAGATTAATATGATGTGAAAGTTGTGGTGACACTAAAGTGCAGACATAAGGCTGATATCATACTGATCCACACTGAGGATCTTAATGCTAAAGGCTCTTTTCTTCTTCAGTGGTTTAGTCCATTGACTGTGGCAGAGCAATGTTGAGCTCCACATTTAAAAGCTTAATATAAGCAGAAACATCTCCACTGGATAATTCACTCTGAACCTCTTTGTTACGTCCCGGCTCGATGGGTAAAGAAAGCAACATAAACTGGATGTTTTTGGTGAAAAGGTGTTTAATTGGAAAGTGAGAGTTTAACACAAATGTAGAACCACAGTAAAGGGCCTTCTGGGTTCTGCTTAGACCATAAAAACAAGAGACCAAAAAGAGGTCTCCACTAAGAGAGACAGTTACCAAGCTCCACAAAATAAAGTGAAACAGAAGAAGATCTGTCTTCAGCTCCAAATGGTTTTAAAAGCCAAAACACAAAGAGAGCAGCAGCCATAACCCTAGAGAGGCTAACAGGGGAAGACTAAGACAACACAAAGGGGTCAGTAGTGAAACTAAATCTTGGCCCAGTCCCACAGCTACAATTAATAAAGAACAAACACTCCAGGGCCCCGTTTCAGAAAGTGGGATTAGTGAAAATTCTGAGTATTTTAAGCCTGAGATGAGGGAAACTCAGAGTTGTTTTGTTTCAGAGAGCAAGATCAGATAATCCCTAGATCAGTAACTCCAGCAACTATCCTGTGAACCTCTCCTCCTCCTGAGGACGTGAGGTTCACAGGATCACTTTGAAAACCGTCAGTTTCTCTCTGACTCCTCCTGCAGAGCCTGAGGCGGCTGTCTGACTCACCGTTTCATTTCCTCATTCAGTCTTTCGATATCAAAGCACATATCTGAACGCATTTACATCTTTAGAAACTTTAAAATCCCGGTTAGATAGGCTGTTAGTTTTTTACCCAAACATGATGTTGAACATGAGGCTTTATGATCAATCTGTCATCGATGTGAGGACAGATCTCCGCACATCATGGATTTATCCTCAGCACAGAATAAATTCTGTGTCCGTCTTTAACGCTGCGACTCTGTGGACAGTTGCACTGAAAACACTTACTGTGGGCTACATTACTGCAGTAATCACTGTTTAATATGTAACCTATAAAACTGATCCGTGAACAGTAATCTTTCATATTGTAGTCACATTGATTGGAACATTCCTATCGTCGTTATCAGCTGGAGATAATGTGACTGTTTCTGAGTGAGGATGACTGTGGTGCAGCTCAAACAAACAGGCCTCAATAAGGTTTAAAGGGAGTTTTTCATCATTACCTGCTGACAGTCTGAATGTGTTTTGACAGCATTAATAAAATATGAAATGAGCAAGATTTTATAAATGTAACATAGACGTCTGAAACTTTAACCTACAGACACATTTTCACTGCAAACAAATAATGACTAAGCTAAGCTGCTGGGTGTGACTGTGACTTTACAATCACAGGTTCATGAGTAAACTTATATTGTTAACACAGTGATCCTTCCTCCACTCCTGCGTTTTAGAGCCAATCAGGGTCCGTGTTGGCAGCGGTCATATTTCTAGCTCCACCCGATTTTAAAATGGAGGCTCTGCCTTTATTTACCCGTTGCCATGGTGAATTGTAGCATCGGAGCTCCACTGATGAGGCTTTTTTTCATCCCCACGCTTCCATCAGGCTCAACATACTCAGAGGTGACTGAACTTATTCTGATCTAACAGAATATAATGTAGTGAGGCTCTCAGGCTTTCTTTATTGCTTTTAAATATTTTCTCCTGTAGATCAACTTATTTAATATCTCTGCTGAGTCAACACACATGTTTAAGTCTTCCCTCCTGTTTTGTGTCTTTTGTGGGGAAGTAACCTGTTTAAATGTGTTTGTGGCTCCTTTTCATCTCAGAGATAAATTAATCCTTTTATGAAGTTACTGACTGGACTTTATTAGCTCATCTGTTAATAACTGTTAATCATATCATAACTCAGTGTTTCCCACAGAATGACAGTGTAACTGTGGCACAGCTGTACAGCATGCTAGCCTCAAAAACCCAGCTCTAACATTAACTTAGCTCTCCTTATTAGCCTGGCTCCTTACAGGCTTGCTAATAATTTTTTTAAACTGGGTCTCCGACACTGACAGTGTTGTGTTGGACAGATTTGTGCAGCTGTGTTCATGAGGGAGAGAGAGAGAGGGACGAGCGAGAGGATGTGCTGAGCGAATACCTGCTGCCTGCAGCTCTGCAATCAGCTACGATTTTAAACAGGCCAAATAAAGAAATCTAAAATCAATATGTGGCGGTCAGCGCTGATATTGTGGCGGGCCGCTACAAATAAATGAAGGTATGAGAGACACTGTAACTTATCTGCTCATGTTCAAGACTTTCTGCACATTCAGAATCTCTCCCACATAGGCCCTATCTGTGTCCTCTGACATGTAAAGAAAAAAAGTTGTCATTAGCCTATTTAAAGAGAATTCATAGTATTTTACTACATGCCCTGTACTGCATTATGTTACTGATTGGCTTCCCCTCGACCATCTGACAGACAGAACTGGATGAGACGGGGAGCTCATGCTGGGGGAAAACCAAACTAACCGACAACACCTGTGATCAGGCAGAAATCTCAGCTGTTAACTTCAGCACCTCTGATAAAGTGCAGCTAACAGTCCCCAACAGAACAAGTCAGGGCTTCAGTTTGTAACGTTACATTTTTAAAGCCTACTGAAACTCCTGTATATGTCCGCTTTGGCGCAAACTGTCTTTTTTTTCTTTCAAAACTTTATTCAAAACCAAGACATACAGCAGGAAAACAACATCTTCTGTACATCAATAAAGTCTATAGACATCACAAATAGGCCAGGGAGGTCAAAGGTTATAGAAAGGAAAGTATAATTTTAACAAAAGCAAAATGAAAAATTTAAATAAATATCTTGTAAAGCTCACAGAGGTCATATGATTTAACAGCTTTTTTGTTTTTACACTCGGATATTGAAAGAACATAGTGCTTAATGTTGGCAGCAAGGTGCCTAAACATTTTCCCACCGCAAAGCAAACTGAGGGTAAATATTGACAACAATAAATTAATAAACTTTCCTCCAAAGTTTCTTGGTATGTGACCAAAATAAATGCACCAGTGTTTCATTGTGTTCTCCACAGAAGGTACAGCTGATGTTTCAGTTTTTGCAGGTAACAGTTAGTGGGATAAAACCTGTGAAGCATTTTGAATGAGATCTCTTTGACTTTGTTGGTTAAAAAAACTTGTGTGGCAAAAGCCAAACTTTTTCCCAACAAATCTCTCCAACGTATGAGGACCAATATGATACAGCAGCGTGCTCCTAATGTCCTGTTGAAAAAAATGGCCTTATTCTTACTTTTAGGTAACGAAAAACAGATATTCCCAACAGTTGTTTTCTTCACATCCACCAGTGTTAGGAGATCATCAGATCCGTTAGAACTTTTGAAAAGTGAGATGACAGCTGAAGGTTTGGCATCGAAGACGATGGAGAAGTCCTTTGGTGAAACAGGGAAACCATAGTGATGAATAAATTCAGTGTAGTTATAAAGTTGACCACGTCAGTTAAATAATATATTTACAAGCAAAATGTTATTGTCACACCACTGTTGAAAAAAATTAATTTGTTTTTATAGAAAATATGTCTGTTGTTCCAGATATAAAACCTATGAGGAGTGAAGTTGTGCTTGCAAATTAGGGACCAGGCCAGTAGCATTTGTTTAAGGAACAAAAAAGTTTCAGAGGAATTTTTTCAATATTATAAGTGCAAACCAACAAGAACTGGAGACCAAGTGAAGAAAAGACATAATGGGGAATAAAATTCCACATACTGGTTGGGCAATTTAAATACCACTTAATCCAATTAATCTTGAAGGTGAAATTTAAGGTAGTAAAGTTGAGAAAGCTAAGGCCACCTTTACTGTAATCATTAAAACAGACTTTTTTCAGATAATGATTGAGATTTTCACAGGAATGTTAGCAATTAACTCATCATCACAATCTATTAGAGCCAGTAGTTCATATTTTTTAAGATTTAATTGGAGACCAGAGGCCTTACTGAAGACTTCTATTATGTCAATAGCAAGAGGAACCTGGAAGCTGTCTAATAAAAACAGTGTTGTGTCATCTGCGAGCTGACTAATAATGACAATGATAATGTTTTTTCAGCAAATTACTATTTTTAATGTGTTCACAATAAAGTTGGGCTGCCAGTAAAAAACGATAGGGAGGAATCGGGCATCCCTGTCGAATTCTGCGTCTGATTTCAAATCTGGGTGAGGACCCATTTTTAAGTTTAATTGAACCATTCGCATTACTATACAGAGTCTTGATTGCATCACAACAGAAATCCCCAAAGCCAAACTTCTGGAGTGAATGATTAGGAAAATTATGTTCGACAGTATCAAAAGCCTTGAAAAAGTCTAAGAAAAACAAAAAGCTGTCGTCTGAAATTAAATGTGAATAGTCAACTAAATCTAAGACTAATCTGATGTTGTTGGAGATTTGCCTTTTGGGCATAAAGCCTGATTGTGTTTCATCAGTTATAGAATCTAATACTTTTTTAATTCTTCTAGCAAAGATCAAGGCCAAAATTTTGTAACCATTAATCAATAGGCTAATTGGACGCCAATTATCGATATAAAGTAAGTCTTTGTGTGGTTTAGGGAGTAAAGTAATCAAACCTTGAGTCATACTCCATGGTAAGGTTTTGGCTTTTATACTTTCATTAAATACCTGCAGGAAGAAGGGCGCCATCTGCTGGGAAAACCATATATAAAATTCAGAGGATAGACCATCTGTCCCAGGGGACTTGTTGTCTTTTAACAGTTCTAAACATTGACTGACTTCTGCCAGGGAAAAGGGGAGGTCACAAAAATCCCTCTCTAAGGTGTCCAGTTTAGGGGTATTATGTAGAGAGCTGAGGAACATTGAAGCATCATCGTTAGAATATTCTGAGGTGTATAATTTTTTATAAAAGGAAGAACAAAAATCAGATATTAAATGCTGATCATCAATTATAGTTGCCAATTTTCAATTCATTAATGGTATTCATCTTTGCATGATACTTTTCCAGTTTGAAGAAGTATAAAGAAGTTTGTTCCCCTTCTTCTAACCACTGTTTCCGAGACCTTTATAAAAGCTCTTCTGCCTTTTTTAAAATATATTTTATCCAGGCTCTCTTGTAGATTAAGCATTTCTATTTTCTCCTCCTCTGTTAAGACGTCTGCTGATATTTGAGACATTACCGAAATGCCTGTGATAACTCTTTGTTCCTCTAATTTTCTCATTTTAGCAAGATTGCTGCCAAGCTTCCTTAGGTATTTTGCTGATTCATATTTAAATAACTCCCAATCAACTCTGAACAAATTTTCCACCACAGCTTTGTTGAAAAAAGTGTTTAATTAGCTGTGGGATTTTCTGTTTAACTTCCTCCACTTTAAGAAGAGAATTACTTAGTTTCCAGTAATTGGCTTTAAAAGCATTATCTGAAAATAATTTAATAGAAATAAATACTGCTTTATGATCGCTTAAGGGACAGGGAAGACTGTTAACTGAGATATCCTGCTAATACTTTTTGATACTAACCAAAAGTCTGTTCGACAAAGTCTAGTGTCTTTGTTGCTCTGGGTAAATGAGACCACATCTCGGAATTTAGCTCTCCATACGTCAGTTAAATCATACCTGTCCATAAAAAGCTTAAAATAAGCATTTCTACCGTCCTTTGGCACAAAATGTCTGCGACTCCCAGCGCGAGGTGGGTCCACGTCACTCGCTGGTGTCGCAGCCACGTTGTTTTCGGTATGAGTCCGACAGCAGAATATCCCTCTTCTAAATGTGAAACCACTGCGATAAGAAGACGTTCACGGTGTATCCCTCAGAGAAATAAACACTTTTCCACGGTAACACCAAGAAAGAGAGCGTTCATTTTCCATAGTTTACACCATAAACTGGATGGAGGCAGTCCGAAGCTGCTGCGCACAACACGTGGCAACCAAAACCAGTAGGGCTCCAACCCCGGCAGCACAGCGCTCTGTAGAGGAGGCCAGTTCAGCAGTTGGAGAGGTGGTGGGCTGCGGTAGCCTGAAGTCTGCCTCCTGCATGAATGGAGCCATTGTTATATTTTTGGACAGCACGGCCAAAGTTAGTGATGTGGTCGAAACAGGTGTAGTTATTCATGACACTTTGACTCCTGTTCTCCCGCTGGTTAGAAAGATATCTAATGCCCCCCCCAGTTCATTAAAAATAAAGAGCTGTCTCTGTACTTACAGCTCGTCTCCTGATCAAAATGTTTCCAGGGCTGTAAATCCTCTTTGCTCAAAAATGTTGTGTAAATGACGAAGAATAAAGTTTAAATGTTTCCTGTAACGCTTTGTCTTTATTTCATGTTTCCTGTTTAACCGGAAGTTTATTTTGAAAGGACACTACACACATGTAAGAAAGGGAAATTAACAAGAGGGAAAATAGTATTGAAGCTGTAACGGCACCTAGAGAGAAAGAGAAGGAGAAGTGTTAAAATGAACGGGAGAGGAAGATAAAGGTACTTTAGCAGCAGTCCAGAGCGGCTACAAGGTCTGTTTACTGCTATAGTTTGTGTCTGAGTACATTTGAGTGGATTTAGTGAAAACTGCTAACTTTCCGGTTCTGTGTTAAGCTAATGCATTGTCTTATTTTCTGTCTGTAAATTTCTGTTCAGCTCTTCCGTTGGTCTATACGTTGCTCACTGCAAGGAAGTTCAATAAAAGAACAGAAACACATAAACACAGTCCATATGTGCAGATGGTGAAGATGTGCCGGGTGAGTCGAGGTGAGAAGGCAGATCTGTTTGTGACGCCGCGGCGTCTCAGTGCGCTCTGTGCGCCTGACAGCACAGTCTGTTCACTGCAGCGTGTTTACACACGGAAACTAAAGTGAAAACTAACACAGAGGATATGATTCAAAACTACTGACGCTCTCTGCTGCAATTCTTTAATGCTGTTTGATGTTATCTTGGATTTTTATGATGATTCCATCAGTTAGCGAGTCTGAAAAGGACTCAGCTGCTAAATTCACGTCTAATATCGGGCAAAGGCGAGCCGGAATCCTGCCACCTGACCGCTGCGCTCCGGGGGGCTGATGAAATATTTAGCGGACATTGATTTAAGATTTGGCACTAATTTGGCTTCTTTTCTTTCTTTTCCACTTGAAAGGTGCAGTATGGAATAGTTCTGGCTCACTAGCAGCAGCACAAATCAAACTGCTGCTTTGAATGTTTAAATGATAAAGTGATAACGTGTGATATGAAGTGAGATTAAATATGTGAGAGCCATTATTATCTATTCCTCTCACATTCACCTTTATTTTGATATTAAATCACTACAGACACGATGAGACTTTTATTGTGTATTAACAGACTTAATCAGGTTTCTGATTGGCTGCTTCATTGACATCTGCACAGTAACTGGAGTGGATTATTTTTCAGAGAGCTATTTTGAACCATTTGGTGAGTTTGGCACTTTGGAGTTCACTGACAGAGCCAGACAAAAGTTTGCGGAGGGTCCGCTCATTCTCACGTCACGTTCAGTTTTATACATCCCACGTGTGCGTGAAAACCAGCGTCCGTAACCTTTATGTGCGTAGGCAGCGTTTATACATGAGGCCCCTGGTCTGGAGACCTTTATCCTGCTGCATCCTGCAGCGGTTTGGTGGTCTACGGATGGATCTGTTTCTGACAGACTGTAAAAAGTTGAGCACATCATCTCTACCAGCTTTTTCCAGGAGTGTTTTCTCAGTGTGGACTTTGCTGAGGAAGCAGAGGCAGCAGCAGGCTGACTCTCTGTACTGGCTCCTACAAGAGCCTGTGCTGTTTTTGGACTGTTGGATTGTCCTAGCTGGGGGGGACCTACGCTATCCAGACGGCTTCACACTGCAGGGGTTTCTACTCTGGGGAAGGAAGGTGGTGGAGCTAGCTGGGCCTCGGTTGGACGACCCTGTTTGACTAGCTGATGGGCTTGGATTAAGGTCTACACGAGTCCCAAGTCAGCTACTGAAACACTGGAAACAGAAGCTGACAGAGCGTGAGCGTGACTTTTCTGATGGAACACTGATCTGTATCCTGCCATCAGGCTTTCTCCTGGTTTTATGAACTGTTCTGGTTTTCTACTTGAGCCTGTGGACCCTGTAGGTGCTTCTTTGGGGGACGCCTCAGGAAAGACTCTCTATAAACTGATGGTGCAAACTGTGAATCAGAGAACACTGAGTGGACGTAGTGACGCCCCGTGGAGGGTTTTTCTGGACTTGCTCAGCTCAGGACTGATCAGGAGGACGGCTGCTTTACTCCAAACAGTGTCAGCAAGCTAACACGCTATTTAAGAACAGTCCGTGTTGATGCAGTCTGCAAGTAGAAGGATCCGTCAGAACCAATCATCAGCTGGCAATCTGACAGCTGACATAACATTTCATCCACAGACTTAGAAATAATAAAACAAACAGACGTAACGCTCTTCCTGATTATCAGCTTCTATTCCACATCATGTTTTTAAAGAAATGATAATAAAATACATAAATACAATGAATAAATAAATAATCTCTATTTCAACTATCAGACAGTAACAAATATTTCCATTTTCTAAACTTCTACATTCTAAACCTTCTTCAGCTCTGAACAGATTATTAAACACTGAATGATTTCAAGCAGGAACATTGTCTTCTAACGTTACATCATTTATTCTTTATTCAGATTGAGGAGCTGCAGTTTGTCAGAGATCAGCTGTGCTTCTCTGGCCTCAGCTCTGAAGTCCAACCCCTCCCATCTGAGAGAGCTGGACCTGAGTAACAACAACCTGCAACATTCAGGAGTGAAGCTGTCAGGTTTTCTGGAGGATCCACACTGCAGACTGGAGACTCTGAGGTCAGTTCACTGACTCTCTGTTACTATTGTAGATCTGATATGTTTAATTAACAACTGAAGCTAATTTCTGTTCAGACATAACTTCCATCCATAAAGTTGTAAATGTCCTTTTGTTCATATTTTCATGTGTCTTGTACTAAATTTAGTCTGCAGTCACAAAGACTTATATTTCTTAAAGAAACTGTAGAAAATGTTCGCTGTTAGTCGTTAAAGTAAATGAATGTTTCTAATTTTTGGTAAATGGTCACATCTGGATACGGAAGATCCTCTGAACTAATATTTGTTTTAAACTGATTAAGTTTACTTGTTGAAGTAGAAATATTTTTTGGTTTCTGTTGGTTTCAATGTGTTTTTACAAATAATGTCTGATCACTGATATTGATCCTTCAGAACACACACACACACACACACACACACAGATCAGATCACATTTCCAAATGCAGCTGTTTAAAGGATCAATATAGTTTTTCTCCTCTAGTTCCAGACTGGCCTGAGATCAGCAGCATGTTATTGATCTGTGTTGACATGAATAGGTGTATGAATGTTGTGCTGACATTTGGATGATGTCTGTAGAAGGCTGACATTATGATGATCCACAATAACACAATGACAAAGTCCCTCTACTCATTTTAGGGAAAAGCTCATTGATTAGGACATAGTAATGTTGAGCTCCACATTTAAAACCTGAACACATCTGATTGGATTAGAAATGGATTTTTATCTCCATCATTTATTCTTTATTCAGATTGTTTAGCTGCAGGTTGTCAGAGATCAGCTGTGCTTCTCTGGCCTCAGCTCTGAAGTCCAACCCCTCCCATCTGAGAGAGCTGGAGCTGGGCTGGAACTACAACCTGCAGGATTCAGGAGTGAAGCTGCTGTGTGGTTTTCTGGAGGATCCACTCTGCAGACTGGAGACTCTGAGGTCAGTTCACTGACTCTCTGTTACTATTGTATATCTGATATGTTTAATTAACAGTTGATTGATGTTTGGTAAGTGCACCAACAAACTGGGCGAGCTGGTGAGGAAGGCCAGCTCGGTGGTGGGGATGGAAGTGGACAGTGTGGAGGCAGTGACTGAGAGGAGGATGAGAGGGAAGCTGAAAACCATCATGGACAACCCCTCTCATCCTCTCTATGCTGAGCTGAGGCAGCTCAGGAGCTCCTTCAGCCACAGACTCATCCAGCCCCGAGCCTCAAAGAGCTTTGGAGGCTCATTTGTGCCGTCAGCCATCCAGGCTCCACTAGGGTGTGGAAAATAACTGATCTTTAGATGCATCGTGATGCGGACTTGGGCGATTCTGAATCCACTGACAAATGTCAATAATGGATTATCTAGAGGTTAACTGATAACGTAATGTTGACCGGAACGAAAAGGCGGAACTCAGAAATGTGGAAGTGCAGCTCGGACCGTCTGTGGTGTGAACACAACGGAGGCGTGTGGTTCTCCCTGTTCAGCACAGACAGACAGCTGTTTAATGACCGCTGCTACTAAACTTTGACATGATCAATAAAATCAAACTAGCGTTAATGATTTTCACCCGCACACTGTGCAGCACGGCAGCAGCTTAGCTAGCGTCCTCTCCTCATTCTTTATAGGACAGCTGCAGGACGAAGCGGCAGCAGGTGGCCGGTGAAAGCAGAGGAGGAAAAGATGAGCGCTACGTTTCAGTCTGGTTGTGGTGAGGTGAGGCAGGGTAAGCAGGTTGGTGGACCCAAACGCAGGACATGAAGGCTGACTGGAGCAGCTCAATGTTTTGTTAAAGACAACAGAAGGCTCAATTACAAAGTGGCTGATCAACAGAGTCCAAAACAAAGTTATCCAACAGAAATCCCAAAATCCAAAGCACAAAGACTGAGCAGACGAAGAGCAGAGCAGGCAAAACAGGACATCACACACCGACACACTGTAACACGAGGGACACGAGGTAATGACTCGACACAGACAAGACAGAACCACCAGGTATATATACACAGGGACTGACGAGCAGGGCGGGAGCAACACAGGTGACAGACATGAGGCTAACGAGACAGAGAGACAGCATGGAAAACAGAGACAAGCATGCAGAGAGACAGCGGGGGGGAACAGAGAGACACAGATGCAGAACACCAGACATGAACAACAAGGAACACAGACTGAAGCAAAGATAAAACAGAACTCAGATAGACATGGGCAAAACAGAAGTACACAGGCTGGGAGTGAACACTTAACACAAAAACTAAGGTACAGGACTAAGAAGTCAGATACGAACTTAAAGAGGTGGATGAATAATAAAGGTTACACAGACTAGAGCCGAATGAACAAAATCATAAGCACAAAACCAGACACACAGACAGTGGCAGACCAACACAAACACAGAGAGTAAACTAGACACCAGACATGACTCAAACCCAAAACACTATAAGACGGATACTGTACAGATCGAAAACACAACACTGAAGTATAAGGACCAGGAGGAAATACTAAGACATAAACACCAGACTGGGAACTAAGACATGGAACTAAAACAGACTAAATAACAGCTACAAACCCAGACCCTCAGAAAGAAAACCCGGAAACACAGCACTCAGGACAGGATCGTGACACATCTTTATCTGGTATTTTCACACTTTATACATGATCGGTTCACTATTTATAAATGAAGTATTATTTTAATGACAAACCATTTATATATTTGTTGTTAATGCTTCATAATAGTAATAATAGTGCGTGTTCATTAGGGCTGCAACTAACAACTATTTTGATAATCGAGTATATTCGGATTATGAATTGTCTCTCATTTATCTATTAGCCTTTAAATTAAACCTGAGGTTGTTTTAGCCAGGTGCTAATTAACAGTCATGACAATAAAATAAATCCTGCTTTCAAACATGCAGCTTTTAATGAACGTTTCTGCTGCAGCAACAGAAAGTTCAGCTGAAATCTCGTCCTGATCAGCAGCTGATCTGCTGTTTAGTGACGGAGCAGCTTTCACGTCAGTATTGCAACACAACGGGACAAACTGACCCTGTGTACAAAGAAAGGAAGAACGTCCTGCATTTCATTTGTTAAATTTACAAGAGCGGATCAATAACAACGATTTTGTAGTCGACAGCGTTTCACAACAAATATAGTTTCCCCAAACTCAACAACTCACAAAACTCTGTGATGTTTTTAAAGGAGTTTGGTGCAGATTAGCCGCCTCACGCACAGACAGAACTGTTTTCTCTTCTTTACAAAGTATTAAACTGTCCCGTGTTGTCTGATCTTGGCTCTCGGCAGCAACACGTTCTGCAGCTGGGAACATTGCCATGGCGATGCAGCGTTTCTGATTGTAAAGTCAGGACCACGTCTGGAGCGATGAAGCAGCGACGCTGTGCATCATAATTATGTGCTGCTCTCAGCACCGTTACTGTAACAATCAATCAAACTGACCAACTGTACAGGAAGCGTTTCAGCTCATAGCGTTGAAGTAACACGGCTTTAACGTGAAGCTAGCTCGCTAACTAGCTTACCGAGGCGAGTCCCGCCGTTTAGGCCTCCTCTTCAGAGCGCTCCGGTGTTTCCAGGAGAGCTCAGACCTTTCTGGCTGAGTGAAGAGTGAAACGCTGCCACACTCTGGAGGCTTTAGGTAGTGAAGGTGTTTCTGCAGCTCTGATGGTGTTTTAGTAACTTTAGCGTTACTGTTCACATCACTTTACTCTGTTAAGCTGGCGGTTGTCGCTCACGGCCCGATGGCGTCATGAGCGAATCGATTATTAAATTCGTTGGCAACAAATTTAATAATCGATTTTTTGTCGATAGTTGTTGCAGTCCTACTGTTCATAGATGTTTTATTTAATTCATGATTAATTCTGGTTCCTAATGGTTAGTAAAGTACTTTGTGTGAGCTCATCTAAAGTGAGGACTGTCTGTGCCTTACAAAGCATTTACAAATTATATTGTAACACAAGAATCAGTTATCTTCTTAGCAGAAAAAGGAAACGGACACAACACAAAGTGATACAGAACATATTATTTATTACAAAATGCCTTTCCGGTTCCGGTTTGAACATGGCGACAGCGTAGTGAAGCAGCTCCCATATAAAAGTTCAGTGTCTGCCCCGTAAACCTAAAGCCTGAGTGTAACATAGATGATTTAAAGAAGGCAATATTGGGGGGCTTGGGATATGTCAAGAAGGAAAACCGGATATGCTGGAAACGTTAAGCAACGCGGGAACGAAGAAGGCAAGCAAGTGAAGTTAGCATTTGAGCTAGCGGAGTTTGAGCCGGAGTCAACAGCGGAGCTAACATCCGGAACAACGCAAATACAAGGAAAAATGTCAGATTTGGAGGCAGTCCTGCGGGAGATAAGGGAATTTAGGCATGAGACAGCAGATGGTCTAAACGGCATCAGAGAAGATCTTAGAACGACGAATGTCAGGATAGATGAAGCTGAAAGACGGATTCCTCTTTGAAGGGAGACGGGTGTATGTAGATCACGATTACGCACCTGAAGTGGTGAAAAAGAGAAAGGAATACGCCGAAGCAAAGTTAGTGCTGAGAGAAAACAAAATCAGATTTCAAACACCGTTTCCCTCGAAGTTTCATGTTTTCTATGAGGGAGACACATGCCTCTATAACTCCGCAGCAGAGGCGACTAGAGACATGGTGTACAGAGGATTTCAGGTGCGTATGGTCAAACCAGTGGTAGATCCACTGGAGAGGTCTCAGCGTCGGATGTGGAGCTCCAGCCGGGGAGCAGGCAGATAGGACCAGGCAGGGACTTCAACGTTCGGATACAAGGAGAAATTACAAGCCTTTAGAAGATCCACGGAGACTGCACAAGAGTAGGCCCATCAAACTACAGTAACCGGCAATAATGTTATACTACACAGGGGGCTAAGACATTTTCTCCATACTATGTTTTCAGCGTTGAGTAAGAAGGAACTAGGTGAGCAATTTTTTTTCGTTTTCAGCGGACGATAAGTGAGGACAAAGGGATTTTCTTTTTCTTTTCTTCTCAAAGTGGTAATTGGGGAATCGGGTTACTGAAGTGACTGATGGGAAGGACCATAAATGGTCAAGAGGGCCCCCTAACCATCAGGGGATTCCCCTCAGAGCTTGGCTTGAGCTCAGGAAAGGTTGAAGACTGTAAAACCTCAGGTTTGGAAACCGTGAGAGTTTGGTTTTGTTCTAGGGTACTTTTTTGTTCACAAAGTTCGTTTTTTGTAGCACAGGGGGTAGAGACATTGAGTCTAAACAATAATGTTTTGGTAAATGACAATACAAAATAGTAAATTAAAATTAGCTTCGTATAATATTAACGGGTTGGGTAACCCTGTTAAAAGAAACAAAGTAATTAGTAAAATGAAGAAAGAAGAAGTTGGGATACTTTTTTTTACAGGAAACCCACTTAACGGATAAAGAGCATGAAAAGTTGAAGAGAATGGGTTATAAACAGGAGTTTTCATCATCTTATAAATCAGGCCGGAGAAGAGGGGTATCAATACTAATATCGGGTAGAATTAATTTTGAAATGCTGAAGATAATTAAAGATAAAGAGGACTGGTATGTTTTGGTGATATGCAGATTGGAAGGGGGAATTAGTAACCCTAGCAAACATTTATGCCCCCCCAGGATCAGATTGGTTTTTTTTTTAAACAATTCTTTGATCTGTTGAAAACGGAGGGAGTGGGGATGCTAATTGTAGGAGGGGATCTTAATCAGAGACTGAATGCACAGCTAGACTCATCAGGAAAAGCACAGCAGAAAAATGCTATAGGCAAAAAAATTAAGAAGATAATATCATATCTGGGAATTGTGGATATTTGGAGGGAACTAAACCCATCTAAGAGAGATTATACCTACTTTTCAGCACCGCATTCGGTGTATTCAAGGATTGACTATTTTTTTATTTATGGAAGAGATAGGACAAAATAGAAAGCTGTGGTATTGGAGTGATGGACCTGTCTGATCACTGTCCAATATTTTTAAATATAATGTTGGGGACAGAAAAGAAAAAAACAGTATGGAGGCTGAACTCAAGCCTGCTTAATGGTCAAATGAAGGAGGAAATTGAAAAAGAGATTTGTGAATATGTGAAACACAATGACAAAATGGGAGGTTTCTCCATCAGTACTGTGGGATGCATGCAAAGCAGTTATGAGAGGGAAATTGATAGCAAGATCTGCATTTAGGAAGAAAAAGAAACAAGAAAGGCTCAAAACTCTACAAAGTGATTTGAAAAGATTGGAAAAAGAACATAAAAATGCAGTAGATAGCAAAATTATGGCTGAAATTAAAATGAAAAAGGCAGAGGTTAATGAGATTCTCTCTCTCTGCAAAATTATTGGCATATAGGCTCAAAGAACAGGAGACGGGAAGACATGTTTACAAAATTAAAGATCCACAGACGGATTCGGTGGTTTATAAAACAGAAGAAATTCATAAGAGTTTTGAATATTACTACAGCAGGTTGTACTCCCAGATACATAATGACAATGAACCCCAGGTTGATGAATTTTTGAACAGATTAAATTTACCACAAATAACAGAAGAGCAAAAAAATTCTTTGGTGTCAGAAATAACAGCAGAAGAAATAAACTTAGCAATTTCTAAGCTCAAAAATAATAAAAGCCCGGGTGCAGACGGATATATTTCGGAATGGTATAAAATTTTCAGAAAAACTTTAATTCCACTATTACACAAGACTTTTAATTGGATATTAAGAGGAGGGGCTATTCCTGACTCTTGGAGGGAAGCAATCATATCAGTAATCGCTAAGGAGGGCAAAGATACAACCAACTGTTCAAACTATAGGCCTATAAGTGTGCTCAATATAGATTATAGATTATTCACAAACTGGTTTCATAAAACAGAGACAAACCCATGACAACATCCGCAGAATGTTGCATATTATGCAACATATTAATGATAAGAAGCTAGAAGCCTTAATAATGGGAATGGATGCAGAAAAAGCATTCGGTTCCGTAAGGTGGGATTTTTTTATTCCGGGTAATGAGGAGGTTTAACTTTCATGAAAGGTGCATTGAGACCATTCGGGCTATATACACAGGTCCTATAGCAAGGATCAAGGTCAACGGTAGCTTATCTAACATCATTAAGTTAGAAAGGGGTTGCCGTCAGGGATGTTCAGTAAGCCCCTTGTTATTTGCCATTTTTCTAGAGCCGCTAAGTCAGTGGATAAAACAAAATAAGATCAGGGTTAAGAAATAAGAACAGGTAATGGCAGGGTTAGAACAGAAAATGGCTTTGTTTGCGGATGATGTCCTGATTTATCTGCAAAATCCTGATTCATCTTTGCCTACATTAATGGATTCTTTTAAAGATTTTGGTAGGCTGTCAGGGTATACAGTGAATGTCCAAAAAACTCAAGTCCTAACCTTCAACTATGAACCAAACCAAGTTATAAGACAGAGTTTCAATTTTAATTGGAGTATGACGTCTATGAAGTACTTGGGTATTTACCAAAAGAGTTGGCAAAATTGAAATCCTCAAACTACGATCGAATAATATCAAAGATTAAAATGGACTTGGGAAGATGGAATTTAATACCGTACTTAAGTTTGGTATCAAGAGTGGAAGTGATCAAGATGAACGTTTTACCCCGGCTGCTATACCTTTTTCAAAATCTTCCAATTGAGGTGTCAGGAAAAGAATTTAAAGAGTTGGACAAAATTATATCTAGATATATATGGCAGGGTGCTAAGCCAAGAATAAAATATAGAACTCTACAATTACCTAAGGGGAGCGGGGGTCTAGCTTTACCTTGTCTAAAAAGTTACTTTCAGGCGGCACAGTTGAGGGTTTTGATTAATTTGTGTGATTCAGAATATTCCGCAAAATGGAAAGACATTGAGGGAAAACTAATTGAGGGGCTCCCGATACAAGCTGAGGTCCCATCTGAAACTAAAAACAAATCCATGGTTGGGGATATCTGTTAAAATTTGGTCCGAAATTGTGAAGAAATACAATTTAACAGGTCATTGTAGGTTTTTGAGGTGGATCGCATATGATATAGATTTTACACCCAATAAATTGGATGGCAGGTTTAAATTGTGGAATAATGGCCCAAAAATGTATTGGGAGGTTATCAAAAATCAAACTGTAATGATTTTCAGAAAATGAAGGAGGTCTATGGTCTCCAGAAGCAAGACTTTCATAGATATTTACAGCTACGACATTATTTGGGAGAAAAAATAAAAAAAGTCAATCTTGGTTCAACTTGGCCAGGGATCATAAAAATAATGATGGAAGCATATAGGTCACAGATAGAACGGAAAGTTATTTCTAAACTGTACAAGATTCTGGAGGATTTGAAAGCAGACAACACATTATATGTAAAAGAAAGATGGGAGAGGGAGGCAAACATACTGTTGTCAGGAGAGGACTGGAGGGAAATAAATAAATATCAGTGGAAAACCACAAATTCCTCATTTTGGAGGGAATATGGTTGGAGAAATACACTAAGGTTTTTTGCGACCCCAGCACAGAGAAAATATGGAGATACTAAATGTTGGAAATCTTGTGGTGAAACTAAAGCAAATCACTTCCATATCTTTTGGGGTTGCCCCCATATAACACAATACTGGACACATCATCATCATCACGTCTTTATTCAGGACACACACACAAAATGGTCCATAGCACTATACATATACCATACTATAACAAAGTACATTAAAAAAGAAGTAGGAGAGAAAAAAAATAAAAAAAGAGTTGTATAAAATAACTACACAGTCAATATTCCACAATTCAGATATTGGCATACAAACTAAAGCGCCAGTGATTCCACAAACCCGAAGTGAACCTAACAGCACTCAATGCCGGATTCACTAGTGTTTTGATGATGCTGTTATGTGACTCCACTAGTCTACACATACATCTGTACATGAGATTCCTCAGTACAGCAGGACATGTGGATACATTAACACTTACACACATTTGACTCGCACTGCCCCCTCGTGGCAATTTAAGCAGCAACCTCAACCCATCATTATATGCCACCTTGAGTTTCTGTATACTACTTTTTTTATATCGTCGCCACAAGTGGGCAGTGTACATCGGAGTACAAAAAGCTTTAAAAAGTCTAATCTTCACAAAAAGTGAACACATACTAAATTTGCGATTCAGCATATTAGCTTGTGCATACATCATACAATACTGTCTATGAATGTCCCTATCATCAGACAGGTCATCAGTTATATAGTGTCCTAAGTACTTGACCTCATCACACACTTTAAGTAAAGTACCAGACAGAAAAAATGCAGGAAATGAGAGTTTACTATCCTCCCTGCTGCTAACAATCATTATATTACTCTTCTTAGAGTTGTACGTAATGTCAAAGTCCACGCCATATTGGGAACAAACCCTTAGTAGCTGTTGAAGACCAGCACTATATGGACAAAGAATGACCAGGTCATCCGCGTACATTACAATTAAAAGTGGTAATTGATGAGGTGATAGCAACGAAAATACCAATCAGCTTTGAAATTATGTATCTTGGGAGAGCTGAGACTCTAAAATTAAAAAGAAAGGACGATTATAAACTGCTTCGAATTATGTTGTTGGCAAGTAGGAAAGCAATAACCAGAAGATGGCGAAGTGATTTGGTGCCTAAAGTGGAAGAATGGGTAGATGTATTGCTAAGCATTTATAAAATGGAAAAGCTAACTGCATCATTAAGATTGGAAGTCGACAAATTTAACAGTATCTGGAAAGGATGGATTAAATATATTAGGCAACAGGGAACGGACTTTGTTTAGAGACTTGTGGTAAGGTCTGACTGTTTTATGAATACCTCTTTAATGTATTATGTAAAAGGATGAAGGAAGCAAATTTACTATGTAAAGATTGTCACGGAGAGTAATATATACCACACCCCAGTTCTAAGCTACAATTTTACTTTACGGTTTGTTTTATTTTTATTTTTATGTTTGGTTTATGATTCAAAAAAAAAAAAAGAATGTCTTATCGTTAAGGGAATTCAAGAAAAATCCATTTTGACTGTCTTTAAATAATGGCAGTGTTTGCCTTGTTTTTTTTTTCCTGTTAAATTCATATTGTGAAAAGACAATAAAATATAAATGAAAAAAAAATGCCTTTCAGCCATTCGTTCATAAAAAACACATCAACAACAACAAGAGAGACTATTGCTGCATAAACTGTGAAACTGTTGATATAAAATGAACCATCTACAACCCAACCCGTTCTCACTCCAGAGTCGTCACATATGGACCAATGGTCAAGACCCCTTGTTGTCACTCTATAACACACTTGGAGCCCCTTAGAGTCATAGTTGAACTCTAGTGGAAAGAAGTATAACTCTTTCTAACTCCAACACAAAACATTGTGTTGGAGTTAGTTGAATAAGTTATACTTCTTTCCACTCCCTTTCGAGCAACTATTATTATAAGTGTAAATAATATGTGTGTATATGTGTGTATATATGTATATCCATGTATATGGGAGATAAGCTGTGCTATGTTATGTTTTATTTATTTATATATATATATATATATATATATATATATATATATATATATATATATATATATATATATATATATATATATATATATATTGTTTTGTTTTCTTTCTTTTTATTTTTGTGTGTTAATATATATGTATATATTATTTTATTTTATTTTGCTCGAAATAAACTTCAATCAATCAATCAAACGTACTGGGGAAAGCCCTGTAGCTTAGTTTCTGAATGCTAAAGGCAGGTGTAGAATATTTAACACTAGTGTAGCACTTTAGCTAACTTACCAACCTAGGCTGTGAGAAGTAGTGTAGGGGAGAGAAACAGACTGTGTGTGATTAAAGAACAGTGGGCAGGTTTATTACAGAGCCTTTAACACTCTCATAGAGCACCAACCATGTTTGAAACAATCCCCAGAATAAGAAGAGCTCTTTCAGAAAAAATACAAATTTAAAAAGTGTCCAGTGTCTTTCAGTTATTTGTATCTCTACCCGGGCAGGATAATGAACGTGTGGTGGATCTTTCTTATCTGCCAGTGTCCTGTAATCTGATGTGTCAGTCCTGTTGAATGGGATCGAAGCAGCTGGCCACACGCGGTCCGATCTCATCATACAGGCTGCATCATCTCTGGGACTAGCTTCGCCATCTGCATCCAGCCAAGAGTCGACCTCTAAGCCACAATCCAGGCTCTCAGAAACCAGCCTGCACATATAGTACAGAATAAATCAGATAAATCATCACAGTCAGTGTTCTTCAAATAAGATCTCATCCCGTTTGTCAAAACTCAATATCATCACCCTGTTGTCTCGGGACTCTTCTTAAGTTTTACATTGTTATACCAAAGATTTATAACTTTAGCAGGAAGCATTTACGCAAGACATCACTACTATGAACAGATTAAATTTCTCCATCTCTCCTCAGCATTACATTAAATTACAATCAAAACATACTGAACAGAGTTTACACATTTTAGGCAAAGAAATGATCTTTAACATGTATTATCATAAATACTGTAAATAAAAATCCCTCTGAAGGTACTACATGTGCTTACACATCCAAAAGTACCTCCAGAGATTAGTTTGAAACCAGGACACAACAAAATCCTGTTGAACAGTTCACAACATCCTCCGACTGCTTTTAACCTACAGTATTTGGTTTTAACCCGCCCATTTAAGCTAGCATCACGCTGCACTTTTAGCTCTCTGCTAAAGGTTACAAACTTTACTCACCGGAGTTTCCAGGAATAGAAAAATCTCCTTCGGCAAACGGCGGCTTTCAAAAATCCAGAGTGATGGTGTTTTTACACTTAAGACCTGCTTCTGGGCCCGTGGGATCTCGTTTTTCCAACTGCATCTTAGCCGCTTCTCTCTGTTCTTCCTCGGTGAGGTCTGGAGCTAAAGTGAGCGCACACTGCAGAGACTACTGGACGCGCCGAGGGTCAAAATAGTGCTGCTTTAACGCCCGTATTTTTTATGTGGGCTACAGTCTGTGGTTAGGAGACACTGCTGAGATGGGTGGTTTGACCAGAAACCGTACTTTCACCTGTCAATATTGAGTTTTTTATTCGTTTGCCTTTGGAACCCAAGTAACGTTCAGTTTCAAAACGTTATTCACTAGTTTTATTTTGAAAGCATAACCGGACGTGGCGTATTTATCAGCGGCGTCGTTAGCCCTGGGCCTGGGTTTTTTGAAAAGCCCCGGATCTCAGAAGGGTTTTAAAAAAACAAACATCAAAAGGCCGAAAATTGAACTTTACTCGTTTAACTAACGTTTATTTTTTTATTTAATCAGTTTAATTTAGCAGGGACAGTGCACATTAATAAGCATAGATGCAAATGTGCCAGAGTTAGTTTTTTATCTCTAGTCCCTGGACAGTTGTTACATAGTCAACGTATAAAACGTAAAAAACAATTATAAAATTCATTTAACAATCTTTTAAAATGAAGTCATTCATTATGAATGCATGCATTAAAATGAACTAGAAGGAACACAGACATTATACTGATGGACTTCAAATAATAAAAAATGCAACGTACAGCCGAGCTCATAATGAGTACATACATAGACGTGTAGCGTACGAACACAGCAGCATGCACAGTATACATTAAAGTAGCCCAGAAGAAAATAAATCAAACAGATAACAGATACACATGCAGCTATAAAAAGGCAGACTAGCAGTAAGAATGTCACTAGTAAGAACAGACAGCCTGAGTGTTGACAGAGCTGAGTCCTGATTAACCATTTCTTTAAACGGATTTTAAATGAGCTGCATGGATCCAATTCTCTGACAGCAGCTGGGATGGAGTTCCATTCTGATGCAGCTTTAACCCAAAATGCAGACTGACTGAAAGGACTTTTTCTTAATGGGATAATACAATCCCCTCTTGCTGACCCTCTTGTCGATGATATGCAGTTGTTCTTGTAGTAACAAACTGACTGAGTGGGCAGAAGTAAGTCCTTGTATAATCTTGTACATGAGACAAACATTTACATATTTAATCAGATTTTTCAGCTCAACAAGTTGTATTTTGCTGATATTGGGCAATGATGAAAACATACTGATGTTTAGTCCAAAACTTTAAGTGTTTGTTTATACAGTGACTGTGATGGTACGTGAGCGAGCGAGAGAGAGAGAGAGAGAGAGATTATAGTTATTATTTATCCTCCTGCACATCAGCAGAATAAGATGATCCAGCTGTAGCTCTGTGTCTGTCCTCTCTGCTCCACCTGAAGCTGTGAGCTGCACTGAAACTAACTTGTGTGGATTTGTGGTGAGGTTAATCAGCTGACAGGCAGAGGAGCCATTACACGTTTCTATCAAGTCTATGCCCCCCCCCCCTCTCTTTCCTAATGTAAAGTTTTATTTGGCATTGCCTTCCTCAGGTGATTTCAGAGCTGGCTCATAGGAGGCGGTTTACTCAGAGACCAGTCAGTCACTCACACAGTCCACATCAGTCAGGGACAAAATGTGGCCTATTTAAATGTGAGGGAGGGAAACAAGTTGCTGGAGGCCGGTGCAGCTTCTTCTTCTGTGCTGCTGTTACTTCTAGCTGAAGGCAGCAGTGATGATGTCTGCAGCAGGGGTGGGTCCATCTAATGTAGGCCTGCTCTTAATTTCTCTACATTTTCCATTCATACCTTTTAGAACTGAACCAGTCTGTAATCTGCATTTTGCTTCATTAACAGAAATGAAAATCAGGCAAATATCTTTTCAGTTTAAGACTTTAATGTTCTACTAATACAACTGAAACCCAGTGAGCCACACCATGGACCTGTGACAGTGTTGGAAAGCAGCCTGAGTCTCTTTAACAAGTCGGCAAGTGAAACACTTTCACTTTCCATTAACGGAGCATTAAAAGCGTCTTTAGTCTCTGCAGAGCAAATGAAGGCTGCACACTGTAAGATCTGTGTCAGATGATCACTGCATTGACTGAGATATATTAAAAGTGTCCTGTTGTTGAACAGAGCATCGCTTTGGGCATCAGCCTGTTTCTTTTCTTTAATACACATCGGTTACTATTTGTTTTATAGCGATGTGAGAGAGAGAGAGAGAGAGAGAGAGAGAGAAAATGGTGGATAAAACAGTCCTGTTGTGCTTCAGCATGTTGTGCTTGCATGAATTATTAATAAATATTAATAAAAAATAAAATATGTACTCAAATCTAATATAAAGAGGTGTGTCTTATTCTCCTAGTCTAGTACTACAATTCGGCATTGATTTGGAATCTGTAGGTCACATGACTTGGAAGCTATTGAAAAAAAGGCATTATTTTGCATGAATTATTAATTAATATTCATATAAAATAAAATATGAACTCAAATCTAATATAAAGAGGTGTGTCTGATTCCCCTAGTCTAGTACTACAATTCGGCATTGATTTGGAATCTGTAGGTCACATGACTTGGAAGCTATTGAAAAATAAGGCATTATTTTCCATAAATTATTAATTAATATTCATATAAAATAAAATATGTACTCAAATCTAAAATGAAGGGCTGTGTCTGATTCCCCTAGTCTAATACTACAATTCGGCATTGATTTGGAGTCGGTAGGTCACATGACATGGAAGCTATTGAAATAAATGATGATTTTCCCATAACACGGTTTTAGCGAACTAGTGTAATTTATTGATGGTCCCTAAGCTGACCCCCGGTAGTTAAAAGCGAGCTGACGGAGATGAGCTAACCACACTTATACTGCCGACACTGGGTGAACTGAGTAAGAAGCCGTCAGCGGATCCTGGGTGAATGTCTGTCGAATATCCAACTTAAAACTAACTTCACCGCGGTGCAGAATATCCCTCTTCTAAATGTGAAACCACTGCGATAACAAGACGTTCACGGTGTTTTCCTCAGAGAAATAAACACTTTTCCACAGTAACACCAAGAAAGAGAGCGTTCATTTTCCAGAGTTTACACCATAAACTGGATGGAGGCAGTCCGCAGCTGCTGCGCACAACACACGCACGCGTATGGCAACCAAAACCAGTAGGGCTCCAACCCCGGCAGCACAGCGCTCTGTAGAGGAGGCCAGTTCAGCGGTTGGAGAGGTGGTGGGCTGCGGTAGCCTGAAGTCTGCCTCCTGCATGAATGGAGCCATTGTTATATTTTTGGACAGCACGGCCAAAGTTAGCAATGTGGTCGAAACAGGTGTAGTTACTCATGACACTTTGACTTCCGTTCTCCCGCTGGTTAGAAAGTTCATTAAAAATAAAGAGCTGTCTCCGTACGGACAGCTCGTCTCCCGATCAAAATGTTTCCAGGGCTGTAAATCCCTTTTGCTCAAAAATGTTGTGTAAATGACGAAGAATAAGGTTTAAATGTTTCCTGTAACGCTTTGTCTTTGTTTCACGTTTCCTGTTTAACCGGAAGTTTATTTTGAAAGGACACTACACACATGTAAGAAAGGGGAAATTAACAAGAAGGAAAATAGTATTGAAGCTGTAACGGCACCTGGAGAGAAAAAGAGAAGGAGAAGTGTTAAAATGAACGGGGAGAGGAAGATAAAGGTACTTTAGCAGCAGTCCAGAGCGGCTACAAGGTCTGTTTACTGCTATAGTTTGTGTCTGAGTACATTTGAGGGGATTTAGTGAAAACTGCTAACTTTCCGGTTCTGTGTTAAACTAATGCATTGTCTTATTTTCTGTCTGTAAATTTCTGTTCAGTTCTTCCGTTCCGTAAAAGAAGAAAACACATAAACACTGTCCATATGTGCAGGTGGTGAAGATGTGCCGGGTGAGTCGAGGTGAGAAGGCAGATCTGTTTGTGACGCCGCGGCGTCTCAGTGCGCTCTGTGCGCCTGACAGCACAGTCTGTTCACTGCAGCGTGTTTACACACGGAAACTAAAGTGAAAACTAACACAGAGGATATGATTCAAAACTACTGACGCTCTCTGCTGCAATTCTTTAATGCTGTTTGATGTTATCTTGGATTTTTATGATGATTCCATCAGTTAGCGAGTCTGAAAAGGACTCAGCTGCTAAATTCACGTCTAATATCGGGCAAAGGCGAGCCGGAATCCTGCCACCTGACCGCTGCGCTCCGGGGGGCTGATGAAATATTTAGCGGACATTGATTTAAGATTTGGCACTAATTTGGCTTCTTTTCTTTCTTTTCCACTTGAAAGGTGCAGTATGGAATAGTTCTGGCTCACTAGCAGCAGCACAAATCAAACTGCTGCTTTGAATGTTTAAATGATAAAGTGATAACGTGTGATATGAAGTGAGATTAAATATGTGAGAGCCATTATTATCTATTCCTCTCACATTCACCTTTATTTTGATATTAAACCACTACAGACATGATCAGACTTTTATTGTGTGTGTTAACGGACAT
The DNA here is from genome assembly GCA_024633595.2 of Lepomis macrochirus. Lineage (NCBI taxonomy): Eukaryota > Metazoa > Chordata > Actinopteri > Centrarchiformes > Centrarchidae > Lepomis > Lepomis macrochirus. Next base: position 7,764,690 of record JALXJV020000011.1, on the reverse strand, counting down.
AATCAGGTTTCTGATTGGCTGCTTCATTGACATCTGCACAGTAACTGGAGTGGATTATTTTTCAGAGAGCTATTTTGAACCATTTGGTGAGTTTGGCACTTTGGAGTTCACTGACAGAGCCAGACAAAAGTTTGCGGAGGGTCCGCTCATTCTCACGTCACGTTCATTTTATACATCCCGTGTGCGTGAAAACCAGCGTCCGTAACCTTTATGTGCGTAGGCAGCGTTTATACATGAGGCCCCTGGTCTGGAGACCTTTATCCTGCTGCATCCTGCAGCGGTTTGGTGGTCTACGGATGGATCTATCTGTTTCTGACAGACTGTAAAAAGTTGAGCACATCATCTCTACCAGCTTTTTCCAGGAGTGTTTTCTCAGTGTGGACTTTGCTGAGGAAGCAGAGGGCTGACTCTCTGTACTGGCTCCTACAAGAGCCTGTGCTGTTTTTGGACTGTTGGATTGTCCTAGCTGGGGGGGACCTACGCTATCCAGACGGCTTCACACTGCAGGGGTTTCTACTCTGGGGAAAGAAGGTGGTGGAGCTAGCTGGGCCTCGGTTGGACGACCCTGTTTGACTAGCTGATTAAGCTCTACACGAGTCCCAAGTCAGCTACTGAAACACTGGAAACAGAAGCTGACAGAGCGTGAGTGCTCTCTTTTAACGGACTTTTCTGATGGAACACTGATCTGTATCCTGCCATCAGGCTTTCTCCTGGTTTTATGAACTGTTCTGGTTTTCTACTTGAGCCTGTGGACCCTGTAGGTGCTTCTTTGGGGGACGCCTCAGGAAAGACTCTCTATAAACTGATGGTGCAAACTGTGAATCAGAGAACACTGAGTGGACGTAGTGACGCCCCGTGGAGGGTTTTTCTGGACTTAGCTCAGCTCAGGACTGATCAGGAGGACGGCTGCTTTACTCCAAACAGTGTCAGCAAGCTAACACGCTATTTAAGAACAGTCCGTGTTGATGCAGTCTGCAAGTAGAAGGATCCGTCAGAACCAATCATCAGCCGGCAATCTGACAGCTGACATAACGTTTCATCCACAGACTTAGAAATAATAAAACAAACAGACGTAACACTCTTCCTGATTATCAGCTTCTATTCCACATCATGTTTTTAAAGAAATGATAATAAAATACATAAATACAATGAATAAATAAATAATCTCTATTTCAACTATCAGACAATAACAAATATTTCCATTTTCTAAACTTCTACATTCTAAAGCTTCTTCAGCTCTGAACAGATTATTAAACACTGAATGATTTCAAGCAGGAACATTGTCTTCTAACGTTACATCATTTATTCTTTATTCAGGTTGGAGAGCTGCAGGTTGTCAGAGATCAGCTGTGCTTCTCTGGCCTCAGCTCTGAAGTCCAACCCCTCCCATCTGAGAGAGCTGGACCTGAGCTGGAACAACCTGCAGGATTCAGGAGTGAAGTTGCTGTGTGGTTTTCTGGAGGATCCACACTGCAGACTGGAGACTCTGAGGTCAGACACCATTTTTTCCTTCTGTGCTGAGATTAATATGATGTGAAAGTTGTGGTGACACTAAAGTGCAGACATAAGGCTGATATTATACTGATCCACACTGAGGATCTTAATGCTAAAGGCTCTTTTCTTCTTCAGTGGTTTAGTCCATTGACTGTGGCAGAGCAATGTTGAGCTCCACATTTAAAAGCTTAATATAAGCAGAAACATCTCCACTGGATAATTCACTCTGAACCTCTTTGTTACGTCCCGGCTCGATGGGTAAAGAAAGCAACATAAACTGCATGTTTTTGGTGAAAAGGTGTTTAATTGGAAAGTGAGAGTTTAACACAAATGTAGAACCACAGTAAAGGGCCTTCTGGGTTCTGCTTAGACCATAAAAACAAGAGAACAAAAGAGGTCTCCACTAAGAGAGACAGTTACCAAGCTCCACAAAATAAAAGTGAAACAGAAGAAGATCTCTCTTCAGCTCCAAATGGTTTTAAAAGCCAAAACACAAAGAGAGCAGCAGCCATAACCCTAGAGAGGCTAACAGGGGAATACTAAGACAACACAAAGGGGTCAGTAGTGAAACTAAACCTTGGCCCAGTCCCACAGCTACAATTAAGAAAGAACAAACACATTCTAGATAATTACACACTTCAACACCGAGCCAGCAGCTAACAGATCACTTAAGTCTGTAGTAGTTAAGGACGACAAAAGCCCGGAGTGAGAACAGCTTACACGACACACTTGCGTCCAACAGACTTTAATTTAATGCAACGAGGCCGACAGATCAAAGAAAATCACCACCACCAGGAACTAAAAGACACCACGAGGCCAACTGAGCACTGAAACCCAGCGGGGCCTCGAGCAGCAAGCTAACACGCTATTTAAGAACAGTCCGTGTTGATGCAGTCTGCAAGTAGAAGGATCCGTCAGAACCAATCATCAGCCGGCAATCTGACAGCTGACTTAACGTTTCATCCACAGACTTAGAAATAATAAAACAAACAGACGTAACGCTCTTCCTGATTATCAGCTTCTATTCCACATCATGTTTTTAAAGAAATGATAATAAAATACATAAATACAATGAATAAATAAATAATCTCTATTTCAACTATCAGACAATAACAAATATTTCCATTTTCTAAACTTCTACATTCTAAAGCTTCTTCAGCTCTGAACAGATTATTAAACACTGAATGATTTCAAGCAGGAACATTGTCTTCTAACGTTACATCATTTATTCTTTATTCAGATTGAGTGTCTGCAGTTTGTCAGAGATCAGCTGTGCTTCTCTGGCCTCAGCTCTGAAGTCCAACCCCTCCCATCTGAGAGAGCTGGACCTGAGTAACAACAACCTGCAACATTCAGGAGTGAAGCTGTCAGGTTTTCTGGAGGATCCACACTGCAGACTGGAGACTCTGAGGTCAGTTCACTGACTCTCTGTTACTATTGTAGATCTGATATGTTTAATTAAGAATTGAAGCTCATTTCTGTTCAGACATAACTTCCATCCATAAAGTTGTAAATGTCCTTTTGTTCATATTTTCATGTTTCTTGTACTAAATTTAGTCTGCAGTCACAAAGACTTGTGTTTCATAAAGAAACTGTAGAAAATGTTCGCTGTTAGTTGTTAAAGTAAATGAATGTTTCTAATTTTTGGTAAATGGTCACATCTGGATACAGAAGATCCTCTGAACTAATATTTGTTTTAAACTGATCAAGTTTACTTCTTGAAGTAGAAATATTTCTTTGTTTCTGTTGGTTTCAATGTGTTTTCACAAATAATGTCTGATCACTGATATTGATCCTTCAGAACACACACACACACACACACACACACACACACACACACAGATCAGATCATATTTCCAAATGCAGCTGTTTAAAGGATCAATATAGTTTTTCTCCTCTAGTTCCAGACTGGCCTGAGATCAGCAGCATGTTATTGATCTGTGTTGACATGAATAGGTGTATGAATGTTGTGCTGACATTTGGATGATGTCTGTAGAAGGCTGACATTATGATGATCCACAATAACACAATGACAAAGTCCCTCTACTCATTTTAGGGAGAAGCTCATTGATTAGGACATAGTAATGTTGAGCTCCACATTTAAAACCTGAACACATCTGATTGGATTAGAAATGGATTTTTATCTCCATCATTTATTCTTTATTCAGATTGGAGCGCTGCAGTTTGTCAGAGATCAGCTGTGCTTCTCTGGCCTCAGCTCTGAAGTCCAACCCCTCCCATCTGAGAGAGCTGGACCTGAGTGACAACAACCTGCAGGATTCAGGAGTGAAGCTGTCAGGTTTTCTGGAGGATCCACACTGCAGACTGGAGACTCTGAGGTCAGTTCACTGACTCTCTGTTACTATTGTAGATCTGATATGTTTAATTAAGAGTTGATTGATGTTTGGTAAGTGCACCAACAAACTGGGCGAGCTGGTGAGGAAGGCCAGCTCGGTGGTGGGGATGGAAGTGGACAGTGTGGAGGCAGTGACTGAGAGGAGGATGAGAGGGAAGCTGAAAACCATCATGGACAACCCCTCTCATCCTCTCTATGCTGAGCTGAGGCAGCTCAGGAGCTCCTTCAGCCACAGACTCATCCAGCCCCGAGCCTCAAAGAGCTTTGGAGGCTCATTTGTGCCGTCAGCCATCAGGCTCCACTAGGGGTGTGGAAAATAACAGATCTTTAGATGCATCGCGATGCGGACTTGGACGATTTTGAATCCATTGACAAATGTCAGTAATGGATTATCTAGAGGTTAACTGATAACGTAATGTTGACGGAACGAAAAAGGCGGAACTCAGAAATGTGGAAGTGCAGCTCCGGACCGTCTGTGGTGTGAACACAACGGAGACGTGTGGTTCTCCCTGTTCAGCATTGACAGACAGCTGTTTAATGACCGCTGCTACTAAACTTTGACATGATCAATAAAATCAAACTAACGTTAATGATTTTCACCCGCACACTGTGCAGCACGGCAGCGCTTAGCTAGCGTCTTCTCCTCATTCTTTATAGGACAGCTGCAGGACAGGCGGCAGTAGGTGACGGTGAAAGCAGAGGAGGAAAAGATGAGCGTTACGTTTCAGTCTGGCAGTAAATGTACGCTGCAGGTCACAGCGTGTCCGTTAATTAAAGTCTGTCTGTTTTCCAACTGCTGGAAAAGTGAAGGCGGTTAGCGCTAGCTAACATCTCCTCTTCAGACTGTCTGGAAGCTGAGCAGGACGCTTTTTTGCTGCTACTTCAAGTTCGTTTGTTGTCATTCATCCACATATCAAGTTCACAAATGAACTAAAAGCCGTTTCTCAAGGCCCATGGTGCTCAACACAAGATTACAATAATCAAGTTAGAAGAAACAAACATGTGACTACGCTAGACGAGACAAAAACAGGAACAGATGTATTAAGGTGGAGTGAAGGTGGTTTGGCTGCAGCCCTGTAAAGTGCGTAGTTCAGCATGTATCTGACTCTATACTAATAACAGCAGCATCAGAAATGAAAACAGCAGCAGAGGTCAGTAATAATGCTGTAATAATGGAATAATGCTATGCTATGTTAGCTACATTTATATGAAGTAACATTAAATATCTGCATTTCATTACTACCTACTTCTTTGGATTGGTACAAATACTTTGCTTTAAAAGTACCAGGTAGTCACACAGTGAGAAAAATACATCTTTATCGTTTTACAATCTTATCGTAGCCTCATAATCGTAACGAGGTGCCTAGAAATTCCCGCCCTTGAGGTGAATCATCGAGATGCATCGTGATATCGAATCATTGACCTGATAATCGTAATTGAATTGTGAGACCAGTGAAGATGCACACCCCTAGGCTCCACAACACCACAGCACCAAAGCACCAAACTGACAGACTCTATTTTCACTTGATTTATTGAACATAATTGTTATTGTATATCGATTTTTTTATAGTGTGTACACTGTGTGTATATATTTACACATCTACATAGAATGTTACTGATTCTATTTTTTATTGTATTTGTATTGTGTCCTTTACATTCCTCTGTGTTGCTGTGCCAATCTGATTTTCCGCTACAGGGGGGTATAACACAGGTATGTCTTATCTGAAACGGTCACATCTGGATACAGAAGATCCTCTGAACTAATATTTGTCTGAAACTGAGCAAGTTTACTTGTTGAAGTAGAAATATTTCAGCAGCACTTTATAATAACTGCACACTATAAAGCTTTAGTGAAGTATTAGTAAATACAGAATTCATCATTTATAAACCATTGTTCATACATTAATACACATTAGTAAGTCATTTATGAACACAGTTATACATGTTGTATTCTTTATTAATAAGCTCATCTATAATGTGCTTAATAATTGTATGTTCATACTTTATACATGATCGTTCACTATTTATAAATGAAGTGTTATTTTAATGACAAACCATTTATATATGAGTTGTTAATGGTTCATAAGATCATTTGGAAAGTTTTAAGAAAATTATTACATAACTGCCTTTTTTTATACCGACATCTAGTTATTTAGAAATGGTCTAATAGTGCCTGTTAAAATAAATGTTTTATGACAATAATATTCATGATTAATTCTAGTTAATCATCTGCATCCAGCCAAGAGTTGACCTCTAAGCTACAATCCAGGGTCTCAAAAACCATCCTCCACATATAGTACAGAATATATCAGATAAATCATCACAGTTCTTGAAACACATCTTCAGATGCACATGAACACATTATCAGTGATATAACCTGGGGTCCTCGGGTGTTTCGGGTCTTTCAACATCAGACACCCTCGCCCAGGCGACCCAGCCACGGCTGATCAGACCGCGACTTGTGTTCAGGTAGCAAACGCTTGCCCCCATGGTGCTCCTTTACGAATCCAGAGCCATCTCGAGGCTTTCTGCGTCGGTGATGTTCTTGATGGCCCTGCTCCTTGTTGTTCATGCAATGCCCAGCGCAGTAAAGGCTTTGTAGAAGGAGCGCCCCACAAATCCTCTGCAGCCAACCTCGATAGGCATGCATCTCGCCTTCCAGCCCTGTGCTCGGCAGTCTGTGACCAGATGTTCATATTTGGTCAACTTTCTTTCGTGGGCTTCTCCCAAGTGGTCCTCCCATGGCACGGTCAGCTCCATGATGATTATATTCTTGGTGCTCTCTGAGACTAGAGTGATATCTGGCCTCATAGTTGTGCTGACGATGTGCTGAGGGAATTTCAGCTGCTTGTCCAAATCCACAGAGTTTCCAGTCCTTGGCTGATGCCAGGATCCCTGGTGGTGCCTTTCTCCCTGAGCTTGGCTGTTCTCCTGCCCTAACAAATGCGATTGCGCGAGTGGTGTTGCTCCCTCGGCCGCCTTTGCTGATCTCTTTGCTGATGGTGTCTGCAATAGGTTTCAGCACCTGGTTGTGACGCCAAATGTAACGACCCTGGTCAAGCGCTGTTCACGAGCTGGGCACAATTGGCAAGTTGGTGTGTCTGCTTTTCCCCACATACAGAGGTTTGCTGGGCTAGGCAGGACGTCGCACACTGCCCGAATCAGGAAGGTGATGCGGTGCGGCTCGCTTTGCCAGAGCTCCGTCCAGGTGACCTTGCGGTCCATGGCCTGCTCCCATCTGGTCCAGGCCCCCTGTTGCCACATTCCAGCTGCTCTGCTCATCCTTCCTTCCTCCACAGCAGCTCTGACCTCTTCCTGTATTCGGCTGCGTTTCTCCTTCTCCTTCCACTCTTTATGTCGAGGAGGTGTTGGGAACATCCCCAAGCCTGCTCTGCCTCGGGCCACCACTCCCACAAGCTCTTTGTGCCGCAGTCGAGCCTGTGCATCCACCACAGCGGCTTGGGCGCTCCAGTGTTCTGTCAGTGCGTTGTCAGTGTTCTTCAAATAAGATCTCATCCCGTTTGTCAAAACTCAATATCATCACCCTGTTGTCTCAGGACTCTTCTTAAGTTTTACATTGTTATACCAAAGATTTATAACTTTACCAGGAAGCATTTAAGGGGGCTGTATGTAGTTTTTCTACTAAAATGAATTCTTTTTTTATTGCCTGTGTGTGAAGGGGTTTTAATCTGACATTAAAATGATCCACCTGCCGGGTTTGGCCATTAACTCTGAAGGCAGGTATTCCTATTTGAAGGTTCTGGGTCGGATTTTCCGCGAAATCCATTGACTGACTCCTGCATGCGAGCTCCTGAGCCTCTCGCTGTGTCCAGAGCCCTGACTTTGCACTCAGCAGCGACGACACTGCAGCTTACGACATGGAGCCTGCTAACACTAAGAAAGACCTGCTCCCAGCACAACACATACTCCCAACATCAACTCAACATGAGGATAAAATGCAAATAGTTTTATCTACTTAAGCTCGTCGGGCCAAATGTGAATCGGATCGACTTTGAACGAAAACACGGAACAACATCGGCAGGGCTTTTGAATCATGGAGAAACCTCCGCTTTGTTTTGGGTATAAAAACAGACCCGGAGTTCGCTTTCATCCTATTGGATAGCTAAGCTAATATTATTACAAAGCATGTAAAATATATTTAGATTTTGTGCTGCAGTTGGCTCAAGTTAGGTAGCGTTAGCTCGCCGGCTAACGCTGAGCAGTTGCTAATGTTGTCCGGTGCAAAGTTATATAGCTTTCACATTAACGTTACTTCACCAACCAATGCGTTACTTTCCTCTGTACCACAATGTCAAAGTGTCAAAGCCTGCAAGAAACATAGACTGTATATAGAAATGATGTAACGGTAAAAAGCTAATGTCGAGCAATTTGTTTACTATCCCATAGTGACGCACCCACAAGCAGCTAGCTAATGCTACATTAGCTCGGACCCGCCGCTGTTTGCTTCGTAACGTTACAATTTAGATTTATTGCCTTTTACTGATGGGTACACAGCTTCTCCACCTCTCAGTCGTTGTAACTAACATGACCCACATAATATACAACCCAGAGGAAGAAGAGCCATCCACTAACACTAGTTACAGTAAATTTACTTACTGCGGTCTGACTGTTATAAAGTGTGACACAGTCTTATAATATTCAGTCCAGCTCTCTACCTGTTTCATTATCATCCAGTACATGTAGCTGTGCTGACACTGCTGAGCCTCCAGTGACAGATTCACAGATAGTAAAGATAGTTACTGAAAGCAGCATGCGAGCTAACGATGTAGCATGTCGGCTAAATGCAGTAAATGTACCGTGATCATGTAACGAGCGTGGATTAGTTCAACCTGCAGCTGATAAAACTGTTACTGTAACGTTGCCGTGGGAGTTTCCCTGAGTTCCCAGCTCTGTCTGTCTGTAGCCGCTGTCACTCTGCCTTTTTTCGGGGAGTACTGTGCAGGATTTCTGTATGAAAGCGGTTGTGTTTCAGATTCTGCTCGCTCATGAGTTCAAGCGAGCACTCGTACGAGCACACGCCTGGTTGCAATCTTAGAACCGCACCGCTAGTGGCCGCTGGAAACTACATAATGCCCAATTAAGCAAGACATCACTACTATAAACAGATTAAATTTCTCCATCTCTCCTCAGCATTACATTAAATTACAATCAATACATACTGAACAGAGTTTACACATTTCAGGCAAAGAAATGATCTTTAACATGTATTATCATAAATACTGTAAATAAAAATCCCTCTGAAGGTACTACATGTGCTTACACATCCAAAAGTACCTCCAGAGATTAGTTTGAAACCAGGACTCAACAAAATCCTGTTGAACAGTTCACAACATCCTCCGACTGCTTTTAACCTACAGTATTTGGTTTTAACCCGCCCATTTAAGCTAGCATCACGCTGCACTTTTAGCTCTCTGCTAAAGGTTACAAACTTTACTCACCGGAGTTTCCAGGAATAAAAAAAACTCCTTCGGCAAACGGCGGCTTTCAAAGATCCAGAGTGATGGTGTTTTTACACTTAAGACCTGCTTCTGGGCCTGTGGGATCTCGTTTTTCCAACTGCGTCTTAGCCGCTTCTCTCTGTTCTTCCTCGGTGCAGTCTGGAGCTAAAGTGAGCGCACACTGCAGAGACTACTGGACGCGCCGAGGGTCAAAATAGTGCTGCTTTAACGCCCGTATTTTTTATGTGGGCTACAGTCTGTGGTTAGGAGACACTGCTGAGATGGGTGGTTTGACCAGAAACCGTACTTTCACCTGTCAATATTGAGTTTTTTATTCGTTTGCCTTTGGAACCCAAGTAACGTTCAGTTTCAAAACGTTATTCACTAGTTTTATTTTGAAAGTGTAACCGGACGTTGCGTATTTATCAGCGGCGTCGTTAGCCCTGGGCCTGGGTTTTTTTTGAAAAGCCCCGGATCTCAGAAGGGTTTTAAAAAAACAAACATCAAAAGGCCGAAAATTGAACTTTACTCGTTTAACTAACGTTTATTTTTTTATTTCATCAGTTTAATTTAGCAGGGACAGTGCACATTAATAAGCATAGATGCAAATGTGCCAGAGTTAGTTTTTTATCTCTAGTCCCTGGACAGTTGTTACATAGTCAACGTATAAAACGTAAAAAAACAATTATAAAATTCATTTAACAATCTTTTAAAATGAAGTCATTCATTATGAATGCATGCATTAAAATGAACTAGAAGGAACACAGACATTATACTGATGGACTTCAAATAATAAAAAATGCAACGTATAGCCAAGCTCATAATGAGTACATACATAGACGTGTAGCGTACGAACACAGCAGCATGCACAGTATACATTAAAGTAGCCCAGAAAATAACTAAAACAGATAACAGATACACATGCAGCTATAAAAAGGCAGACTAGCAGTAAGAATGTCACTAGTAAGAACAGACAGCCTGAGTGTTGACAGAGCTGAGTCCTGATTAACCATTTCTTTAAACGGATTTTAAATGAGCTGCATGGATCCAATTCTCTGACAGCAGCTGGGATGGAGTTCCATTCTGATGCAGCTTTAACCCAAAATGCAGACTGACTGAAAGGACTTTTTCTTAATGGGATAATACAATCCCCTCTTGCTGACCCTCTTGTCGATGATATGCAGTTGTTCTTGTAGTAACAAACTGACTGAGTGGGCAGAAGTAAGTCCTTGTATAATCTTGTACATGAGACAAACATTTACATATTTAATCAGGTTTTTCAGCTCAACAAGTTGTATTTTGCTGATATTGGGCAATGATGAAAACATACTGATGTTTAGTCCAAAACTTTAAGTGTTTGTTTATACAGTGACTGTGATGGTACGTGAGCGAGCGAGAGAGAGAGAGAGAGAGAGATTATAGTTATTATTTATCCTCCTGCACATCAGCAGAATAAGATGATCCAGCTGTAGCTCTGTGTCTGTCCTCTCTGCTCCACCTGAAGCTGTGAGCTGCACTGAAACTAACTTGTGTGGATTTGTGGTGAGGTTAATCAGCTGACAGGCAGAGGAGCCATTACACGTTTCTATCAAGTCTATGCCCCCCCCCCCTCTCTTTCCTAATGTAAAGTTTTATTTGGCATTGCCTTCCTCAGGTGATTTCAGAGCTGGCTCATAGGAGGCGGTTTACTCAGAGACCAGTCAGTCACTCACACAGTCCACATCAGTCAGGGACAAAATGTGGCCTATTTAAATGTGAGGGAGGGAAACAAGTTGCTGGAGGCCCGGTGCAGCTTCTTCTTCTGTGCTGCTGTTACTTCTAGCTGAAGGCAGCAGTGATGATGTCTGCAGCAGGGGTGGGTCCATCTAATGTAGGCCTGCTCTTAATTTCTCTACATTTTCCATTCATACCTTTTAGAACTGAACCAGTCTGTAATCTGCATTTTGCTTCATTAACAGAAATGAAAATCAGGCAAATATCTTTTCAGTTTAAGACTTTAATGTTCTACTAATACAACTGAAACCCAGTGAGCCACACCATGGACCTGTGACCGTGTTGGAAAGCAGCCTGAGTCTCTTTAACAAGTCGGCAAGTGAAACACTTTCACTTTTCATTAATGGAGCATTAAAAGCGTCTTTAGTCTCTGCAGAGCAAATGAAGGCTGCACACTGTAAGATCTGTGTCAGATGATCACTGCATTGACTGAGATATATTAAAAGTGTCCTGTTGTTGAACAGAGCATCGCTTTGGACATCAGCATGTTTCATTAATGCACATCGGTTACTATTTGTTTTATAGCGATGTGTGAGAGAGAGAGAGAGAGAGAGAGAGAGAGAGAGAGAAAATGGTGGTTAAAACAGTCCTGTTGTGCTTCAGCATGACGCTCAGCTTCCTCTGTCTGCAGGGTTACCTGCTTCAACAACGAGCTGCTCTGTTTCTGCCACAATTATTCTTTGCGTTGTGAAGATTATTTAGATGCTTCAGGAATAATCAGATTGTTTTGGCAGCCTGTGCTGCTGCAAAGGTTTGTTTGGCTACATCTCTATAATAAAAGGCTCAGGTAACAAAAGCTGGCTGTGCAGCAAAAGTGATATTTTAAAGTGATCAACACCTTCATGGAGATTTAAAAAGGAAAATAATTGTAGAAACAGCTAAATTACAGATAAGCAGCTTCTTCTCTGCATTAGCAGGAATATTTTAATGGGCTACTTAAAAAATAAACTCATCAAGCTGCCTTATCTGAAGCAACAGACAGACCATTTTTACTCTGTGTTGGAGCCATACTAAGTTATTTAAACCAAATACAAAAACTGATGTTTTGAGTTAACTTGTGATTGTTATGATTTATGAGAATTTATGAGAAAGTAGAGGAAATGTGCACATTGCTTGGCGCTGATAGGTTGCCCTTAAGTAGGCCATTGGGAGGGACTGCGGATGAGTTAGATGGCGGAGAGCCAACAGTTTTCTGACCGCAGCGCTTCACATTATTTATATTCACCTTATTCCGCCCCGCCCACTTTTAATACTTCGTTCTTCCGCATTTTGTCATCCAACTTCCGCTAACACTGAAACGTCACGTCCGGTTAGTTAGAATGGATGGAAGATTTGTTGATAGCTAGCAATAACTAAACGTAATCAAATATGAGAAGTAATGCCACAAATATTTTGAAATGGAAGCAGACAGAAAACTACATAAGAAGAACAAACGGTCTCATAACGTCCCATCCGTCGGCAGTGTAAATGTGGGTAATTAGCATAAGTTTTGGACGATATGAAGAAGCGGCCATAAGGAACGATTGGGACATATTTTACAAACCTTACTTCGACCTGTCTGAAAGAGTTGATGGAGCATCTGCGAAAAATTATAAAAGTATCGGTGCCTACGTGTAGGCTAAGGTCCGGTTACACACAGAGGAGGATTTGATCTTTTTAAAGGCTGATGAGAAGCCAGTCCATCAGCCTGAACCTTACGGCTCGGGTGCGGGTTACCAGTTACTAGCACCCAGGGACCAGTGGCTTCGTCGCCGGTTCGGGAAGGTTGTGTAGCCACGCAGCCTTGATATTATGAAAGGCAAGACAATCTAGATTATACATACATTATTATCATTACCATGCAACGCTCGTGTCGTTTAGAGACTATTTTATTAATGCATAAACCCAACATATTAACATGTGTTTGTGACATACACAGCTGCAGACCTGATGACCATCTGCAGACGAAGTATGTTGTCAAATCTCTTGCAGGTCAGGTAAATATATATAAAAGGTAAAGTAAGGTTTGTTACGTGTACATTAAGTCTAATCACTATCACCTGATATAAGGAATAAAATCGGTAAACATCAAGTGTAATGTTAATGCATAGGACTTTGAAATACTTTTAAAGTTGGTCATTAATTTATTTTATCTTTTAAGACTCACCGTATTATATGTTGTAGAAAGTAAATGTTTTCAGGGAGACAGATACAGCATCTTCTGGCCTTCATGTACAGATTATATTTCACCATTGAACATGTAATAAACCAAGATGAAATGAACTTACAAACTTGGATGTGACTTATTCCTTCAAATCGCAAGAGTTCATTCCTTTACGGTTTAAGGGGAATCTACAAAGCGCACCTTGTTAAGGTTTTTAAAAAATAACTATTTACTGACAGTTAACATGTGGTCACATTGCAAAGGTTTATAAAGAACTATTAAATGACATGTAACATCAGGTAACATCAAGGTTTGTTATAAAGAAAAAATGAATGAAATGGCAGTTGTTCCACAGTGTTATTCTTCAGAATTATATGTAAAACACAAGCCGGCTTGTGTTTATATATCAGATGTGACTTCAGGTGTTTATATATCAGATGTGACTTCAGGTGTTTATATATCAGATGTGACTTCAGGTGTTTATATATCAGATGTGACTTCAGGTTGAGTGATGATTTTTAAGTGTAGCTGTGGTCAGAGAAAGATGGATCCTCCCATTTTATTTCTGCATCACAGTGCCTGGGCATGTCGATGTGATCATTCTCACAGTTCTCCACTGCATCTGTGGAAATAATATAACCATAAACACATATTTACATTAGGATATCATGAGTTTAATATATCATGGCCATCACAATTATATAATGGAGTGTGTGTGAGAGAGGTGTTTTAAAAACGAGACATTATACACATCTCTAATTATTTTGTTAATACTTCGGTCAATATCCATATCTGAGAGAGACGTGGCTAACTAAAGTGGTCAGCTAACATCTGCAATGTATGTAAACAGGAATAACGTGAGCTATTGGTAGACTAATGGAGGATATCATAATATCTTCTAACACCTTAATGTCAAATATGAAATACATAGCGGTAGATAACGTTAGGAAATTGAAACGTTAATCATGCAAAATGCATTGTAACCTTATTTAGTTAACTTTAGTGAACGTTACTGATCTTTAAATGTAACTTATAGAACGAACTTAACAAAGGTAACGTTATGCAGTAGAACACATATATAACTAACTTACCTGAATCTGACAACCTGTTCAGCACCAGACGTAGCTTCTTTACCAGAGCATCTTAGCTGAGGACTTCAGTCGGCTTCCCATCCATGAAATGGTCTGAATCAGAGGTATGAACACACGGGCGCAGTGCGCTTCAACTTTAGCGCCGTCAGTCAAAAGTTAGCCTCAAGGTGGCAGGTGTAAGTTGTAAAGTGCACGACAAAGCGCCAACCTCGTAACGTTGTGTGTGCAATTGTTCTCGCCTCTTGAAAGTATAATACTTAACATTTTCTCTCGGTTTTCGTCTAACATTACTGCTAACAGCTAGCTTACGTTCCGTTCAACCGGAAGTAATGATCCCGCTCCGCCGGAAGTTGGATGACAAAACGAACGCAATGGCGTCTCCCTTGTTGTCGTGGAAAATAAGGTGAATAGATTACGTGTTGGTCTTTTTATTTAAGTTCTTTATTTGTTTTGTTGTTGGAAAGTCAACCGGAGTATAGAAAATAAATCAGTTAAAACGAACAGACTATCTCCGTGCGTGCTTTGGAAGTGTGTGTGTCGGCGACTCCTCACCTGACTCCAGATGACTGACAAATTGTTTGTCAGACAAGACATTGTCAGAAAACTTGCTAAGATTCGGCACTGTGGAAAGGACTAACAAGCTGGATTACTCTGCAGGCGGGTGAAGCTTGCTGTTTGCTGCATCTGGATGGACGCGATTAAGTAAACGGATTCATCGGCCGTGAGTAAACAAAGGAATGAGTTATGCTTGTGTATTTATGAATGAAGACGGAAGCGCTGTCTAGCGCTACATTCCACAATATAGGCTTACAAGTTCTAACGAAATAATATATCATGGTTGGAATAAATGTAAATCACGTCGGCGGCTGGTGTCAATGTAAATGAGTGAAACGAAGAAGCGGTAAAAATGCCGCAAGGAGTGAAATAAAAACTCCGCTGGAATAAAAGGGAATTAATCAATGAAACGCAGATTTACGCGTCAGGATGACTCACCAACCTAATACGGCAGCTGAAGCCGAGGATCATTTAAAATCCCTTATTGCTACACGAAGAGGAAAACTTGGGGTGTGTACAAGGAAATTAAATGAAATAAAAACTTTGCTTGTGGAAGGTGGAAATGTTGCCCATGTCGATCAGTGTGTGGAAGTGTTCAATCAAGCGCTTTATGAATTCAATAAGGTGCATCAATCTGTGCAGGAGCTTTTATCAGAGGACGAAAAGGAGAATGATCATGTGGAGTGGTATGAGCCTAGGATGATGAATTTTAAGTACTTTTTAAATGAAGTTGGCATATGGAAAAAAGAACAAAATGTACAATCAAGAGTTGAACCGCATGACAGTATTTCTAATGTGTCAAGAAGGTCAACATCCTCATCTAAAGCCTCTTCTGCCGCTAAAATAGCAGCTGCTGAAAAGGCTGCTTTGGAGGCTCGATCTGCTGCATTAAAGGACAAACATGCTTTACAACTGGAGGAAACCAGAATAAAATCCAAGATGGAAAAGATGGAACTGGATGCTCAAATTGCGGCAGCAGATGCCAAGATTAAAGTACTCCTCAGCCATGAAGAGACTGAGCAAGATGATGATGAGGAGGAGGAGTCAGAGGAAGAGGAAAAGGTGTATGAGAAGGCTGAGCCCCGAAAGTCACAGGTATGGGAGCCTCATGAGGATGCTATGAATGCCTATTATGAGGAAGCAAGCAAGGCAGAGATGGGTCCTTCATTGCCTGAAATTTCTGCTTTGGAATTTATTGAAGTGGCTGCTGTACCTAAAACTCCACTCCAGAGAACAGTTGGACATGTCCGCAATAGTGACCAGCAGACATCCAGTCCCCAACACAGAATGAAAGATCCTAAACCCAGCAATGTTTCTAATGATGACCTCAGCACAGTGGTGCAAAGACAAAATGACATTGCAGAGCTGATAGTCAAACAGCAGAATCTTTCCCTCCTTCCTAAAAGAGAAGTACCAATGTTTGATGGTGACCCGTTATCTTACCAATCCTTCATCCATGCATTTAAACATTTAATAGAGGACAAGACTAATAGCAGCCAGGACAGGCTTTACTTTCTTGAGCAGTTTACATGTGGTCAGGCAAGGGATATGGTTCGAAGCTGTCTGCACATGGATGAGAGGAGAGGATATTCAGAAGCCACACGACTGCTGAAAAAACATTTTGGTGATGAAATAAAAATTGCAAATGCTTATCTGGATAAGGCACTGAACTGGTCATCCATTAAAGTAGATGACGGTAAATCGCTTCATGCATATGCCTTATATTTGAGGGAATGTTGCAACGCCATGCAGGATTTGGAATACATGGATGAATTTGATGTTGCATCTACCTTGAAAGGTATTGTTTCCAAGCTCCCGTATAAGCTCAGAGAGAGATGGCGGACTATAGCCTATGAAGCATTCCAGAAAACAAACCGACGAGCTAGATTTAAACATCTGGTTGAGATCTTGGAGACCCAATCTAACATCCTATTACATCCAGTGTTTGGTGATATTAAAGATACAACTTCCACTCAAAAACCTTCTTCAAGGAACAAAACTACTGACAGAAGGGCTTTGAAAAGGGGCAATAGCTTTGTTACCACTATGACAACAGCTGAACAACACAGCACCAGACAGCAACCTGCTTTGAAATCATATCAACAGGCAAACCTCAACATTGCTACCTTGGCCTCATGCAGTTTCTGTCAAGGCAAACACGCTTTAGTGGACTGCATGCAATTCAAATCCGAGCCACATGAGAAGAAAGTTGAATGTTTAAAAAGGAATGGCCATTGCTTCGGATGTTTAAGGAAGGGTCATATGAGCAAAAACTGCAAAAGGAAACTGGACTGCCAAATATGTCAGCGGAAACATCCCACATTGCTACATATTGGTGATAGAAACTCAAAGCAGGTCACTTTGCAAAACCCGGTTCAAGCAGAACTTAAGGAGACAGCCATCAATAGTGCTCTAGTATCAGCAGATCAGTTAACAGGGGCTGGTAAGGATTGTGCACTAGCAATTGTTCCAGTTCAAGTTAAAGCTGCCAAAGGTTCTAGGTCTGTGCTAACCTACGCCTTTCTGGATCCTGGCAGCTCGGCCACGTTTTGCACCGATAACCTAATGGAGCAACTGAATGCTACAGGACGGAGAACAGAGGTTGTCCTGCGAACAATGGGACAAGAAAGTTTTGTCAAAAGTCATGAACTGACAGGACTCATGGTATGTAATCTGGAAGGAAGTGCATACATTAATCTACCTGAAGTATACACACAAACCAAGATACCTGTCTCAAAGGAAAACCTAGTAACCCAGTCTGATTTGAAAAAATGGCCTTACCTCAGTGGAATCCAGCTGAAGGAGATTGACGCTGACATTGAAATCTTGATAGGAATGAATGTTCCTAAAGCTATGGAACCCTGGCAAATAATCAACAGCCAAGGGAACGGCCCATATGCAGTCAAGACGCTATTAGGATGGGTGGTCAATGGCCCACTCAATTCTTGTTCTGCAATGGAGTCAACTGGAACAATGTCAGTGACAGTAAATCGCATTTCATTGGACAATCTGAAGGATTTGCTTGTCAGGCAATACAACCAGGACTTTCCTGAAAAGGGATATGATGAGAAGAGGGAAATGTCTTGTGAAGACAGGAGATTCATGGACCTGGCTACAAGTTCAATTATTCTCAAAAATGGACATCATGACTTACCTTTACCTTTTCGGGACAAAGATGTAGTTTTGCCTAACAACTATGAGGTGGCAGCACAACGTACATTGAACCTGGCCAAGAAGTTTAAGAAAGATCCTGCATATGCTACTGAGTACAAGGCCTTCATGGATAATGTTCTAAGTAAGGGATATGCAGAAAAGGTGCCGCAAGAACAACTTCAGAGGAGCGATGGCCATGTGTGGTATATACCTCATCATGGGGTGTACCACAAACAAAAGAAGAAATTGAGAGTTGTGTTTGACTGCTCCTCATCATACAAAGGCAAATCTCTTAATACAGAACTTCTCCAAGGTCCCGATTTGACTAACCTCCTTTTAGGTGTACTGCTTAGGTTCCGTCAGGAGCATATTGCGATAATGGCAGACATTGAAGCAATGTACTATCAAGTTAAGGTACATGAAGGGGATGCAGACTTCCTCAGATTCCTGTGGTGGACAGAAGGGGATATTGCTAAGCCCCTGGAAGTGTTCAGGATGAAGGTTCATCTTTTTGGTGCTGTGTCGTCCCCAAGCATCGCTAACTTTGCCCTGCAGCAAACAGGTAAAGACAACTCAGATAAATACAGCAAGGAGGTACTTGATACAATCAAGTATAACTTCTACGTTGACGACTGTCTCAAGTCAGTGGCTTCCAAGAGGCAAGCTATCAAGCTCATCAAGGATCTCAGGGAAGCATGTGCCCATGGGGGCTTCACTCTGACTAAATGGGTGAGTAACAGCCAGGAAGTACTCTCTACCGTTCCTGAAAATCACAGAGCCAAAGTAACGAAACAACTTGACTTGGACAGAGAAAAACCACCACTTGAACGAGTATTAGGCATCCAGTGGAACATCCAGAGGGACATCTTTACCTTCAGTGCTGATGTCAAAAACAGAGCTCCAACCAGACGCACCATCCTTTCCATTGTCAGTTCCATCTATGACCCCTTGGGTTTCCTTTCCCCCTTCATCCTCAAAGCCAAGCAAATCCTGCGGAACCTCTGTATTGAAAAGTGTGGATGGGATGAAATGATCTCAGAGGAACTATCAAGACCCTGGCAAAGATGGATTACAGAGGTAACTCAGCTGAGTAGATTTAAGGTGGACAGATGCATGAAGCCTAAGGATTTTGGGTTAGTGAAGACTGCGGAACTGCATCATTTCTGCGATGCTAGTGAATCAGGATATGGGACTGTGAGTTATCTTCGGTTCACTAATGGGATGGAAGATATTCATGTTTCCTTTGTATTGGGGAAATCCAGAGTAAACCCGCTGAAGCAGATCACCATTCCCAGGCTGGAGCTTGCGGCTGCAACCCTGGCTGTCAAAGTGGATAGGATGTTGCGAAAAGAGTTACATATAGGACTGAATAACTCCACTTTCTGGACGGACAGTACCTCAGTGTTGAAATACATACACAACCGCACCAAACGATTTCACACTTATGTTGCCAACAGGATTGCAGCGATCCATAACTTGTCTCAAGAATGTCAGTGGAGGCATGTGAGTTCAAAAGAAAATCCGGCAGATGATGCCTCACGTGGCTTACACATAGAACCGCTCCTGGATTCCACCAGATGGTTAAACGGCCCTGCCTTCCTGTCAAAGGGGGAAACTGAATGGCCTGACATGCCTGAGAATCTTGATCACATACCTCCAACTGACCCAGAGGTAAAAAGGAACATCACTGCAAATTGCTTGGACATAAACAATGCCACAAGCAACCTAATCAACTATTATTCTTCTTGGAGAAGACTGCTGAGGGCTGTGGGTTGGCTGCTAAAACTGAGGAAATTCTTGCTTCTTCGACTTCGGAAGACAAGTGTTCTTCCGACCCACCTCAAATCAACAAATGGACAGCCAGGGCATGGATTAACTGTGGATGATTTAAAGGAGGCAGAGAAGTCAATCATTTGCTATGAACAACAACGTTACTTTGACTCAGAAATTACCCTCTTAAGGAAAGGAAAATCAGTCAAAGCAGACAGCTCTTTACGCAAACTGGATCCAATGATTGATGAGGACATCTTACGGGTTGGAGGACGGATAAGCAAATCAGCACTGCCAGTGAGCTTGAAAAAACCCGATCATCCTTCCCAGAGACTCGCATGTGTCCAAATTGATCCTGCATGATATTCACCAACAAGTTGGGCACTCAGGAAGGAACCACATGCTCTCCCGGTTAAGTAACAGATTCTGGCTGCCTTCCGCCAACTCTTCTGCCAGGAAAATCATCAAATCCTGTGTGTTTTGCAGACGCATGCAGGCCAAGGTTGGGGAACAGAAAATGGCCGATCTACCAGAGGATCGGGTAACACCGGATCTCCCTCCCTTCTCACATGTGGGTATTGATTATTTTGGACCCATAGAGGTTAAAAGAGGCCGGGCACATGTCAAACGATGGGGGGTAATGTTTACCTGCCTGGTGTGTCGAGCTGTTCATCTGGAAATAGCAAGCACCTTAGATACAAGCTCCTGCATCAACGCCATTCGAAGGTTTTTATGTCGGAGAGGGCCAGTATTAACTATCAGAACAGACTGTGGCACCAACTTTGTGGGTGCACAGAATGAATTAAAGTCTGCTTTGGTCAAGCTGGACCACCAAAGGATTCAGGATGCACTCCTGCCTGTTCATGTCAAATGGTTGTTCAATCCCCCATTTGCAGCACACTTTGGAGGAGTCTGGGAAAGACTCATCAAGCTGGTGAAAAAGGTACTCTTTTCCGTCCTAAAGCAGCAGACTATGGATGATGAAATGCTCCAGACTGCTCTGTGTGAGGTCGAAACCATTCTCAATGATAGGCCCATCACCACTGTGTCTACTGACCCCAATGATCTAGAACCCCTAACGCCAAACCACCTGCTGCAGCTAAAGGTTAAACCCCTTTTGCCACCAGGACTCTTTAGCAAAGATGACCTCTATTCACGAAAGAGATGGAGACAGGTGCAATATATTGCAGACCTGTTCTGGAAGAGATGGACTAAAGAATATCTGTCACTCATGCAGCAAAGGCAAAAGTGGGTCAACACCAGAAGAAATTTCCACGCTAATCGACATAGTAGTCATAGTGGATGAGACTGCACCCAGGAACTCATGGCCTCTTGGCCGTGTGATACAAACCTTGCCAGGGCCCAGAGGCCTAGTCCGCAGTGTTCTGGTTCAAACGAAATCTAATGTATTGCAAAGACCCATTGATAAGCTCTGTTTACTACTCAAGGCTGAAAACTGAGCTTAAAGAAGTCTGACACTTACCCCTGACTGATGCACACTCATTCACACATGCCCCTTTGCACACAACTCCTCTACACATACTGACACACAAGGACTCCTGTGCTCTGCACCACATCCACACTCATTGGACTATGATCTTCCTTTTTCTTGAGTATGGACTCCTGCAGCATGGACTTTGGGGTGATTCATGGGGGTAGATTCATATGGCTTGCTCATGGTTATGTGATATATGATAAATGTGTTCATATATTGATGAATGTAATGTGTTTTCATGCAAAGTGACTCTTGGGTAAGGATATCTTATGTTTATGTTTCACATTTGTGTTCTGGCTCCATTTGACACTAGTATTGTAATTGTCTTGCTCAGGCTTCACCAATTAGGGGCTGGTATGTTGGAGCCATACTAAGTTATTTAAACCAAATACAAAAACTGATGTTTTGAGTTAACTTGTGATTGTTATGATTTATGAGAATTTATGAGAATGTAGAGGAAATGTGCACATTGCTTGGCGCTGATAGGTTGCCCTTAAGTAGGCCATTGGGAGGGACTGCGGATGAGTTAGATGGCGGAGAGCCAACAGTTTTCTGACCGCAGCGCTTCACATTATTTATATAGATTACGTGTTGGTCTTTTTATTTAAGTTCTTTATTTGTTTTGTTGTTGGAAAGTCAACCGGAGTATAGAAAATAAATCAGTTAAAACGAACAGACTATCTCCGTGCGTGCTTTGGAAGTGTGTGTGTCGGCGACTCCTCACCTGACTCCAGATGACTGACAAATTGTTTGTCAGACAAGACACTCTGATAGTCCAGGGTCTGAGGGTCAAAATCAGAGGGTCTGATTTTGGCAATATTTAATTTGGGGATAGTAGTGTCTGTAAAGTCCAGGGCCCGTATTCATAAAGAATCTTAAGGCAGAGAGTTGCTCCTAGTGACGAAAATTCTTAGAAATGTGGGCGTTTAGCAGGGCCGTGCAGAGACCTTTGGAAGGGCAGGTGCTCTAAGTATAAAAAGGGCACCTGGAACAAGGATTTAAACAGGACTCTTCTCAGACTATTGACAGAAATATGTCGTTATGTTTTCCTTGTTGACACATATACAGATGCTTCTGTATCGTTACGTCAGCAAATGCTGTGATGCAGAAAGAAACAGGAACGTCCCAACTCTACCTTTAAAACACTGGGCTGACAGAACTTACAGGGAACAGTTGGTGTTGAGGGGTTGCTATGGATGCTGCTGCTGCTTCTGCTGCTGCTGCTGCACTACTGGAGGTGATCTGTGACTACATATATTAAAACAACTATAGGATATATATCAGCTGATTAAACAATTAAGTGAACATAAAAAGTGACAGTGACTGAGCTGCTGTAATACTGCAGCCACTACCAGGCTGACTGCTGTGAGACTCACAGAGCTGCACACCGAGAGCTGCAGGTGGAGGAAATAAGATACCAGATTCAAAAAAGAGTGGGAAATAATCTGAGAAGGAAACATTAATGGGGAAAGAATGAGGGAGGCCACGACAGGGTGAGAGCGAGACAAACTAATCTGTAGTCTGTGTTGCCTGCTGTGTGTCTACAGGATGCAAAAGGCAAGGCAAGGCAAGTTTATTTGTATAGCACATTTCAACGACAAGGCAATTCAAAGTGCTTTAGAAAAAAAAATAAAAGCAACAGGGAAAAACAATAAAAACATTTGAAAGCAACATAAAATATAATTACAATCAGGGTTAAAAGCTAAAAACAAAGAAAAAGAAAACAGGACAGTAAAAGTTACAGTGCAGTGTAAGTTATCAATAAAAAAGAAAAATCTTAAATATTTAATTAAAAGCAGTGGTAAAAGAAAGGTCTTCAGTCTTGATTTAAAAAGAACTGACTGTTTCAGCAGACCTGCAGGTTTCTGGGAGTTTGTTCCAAATATACGGAGCATAATAGCTGAACGCTGCTTCTCCTTGTTTAGTTTTGACTCTGGGGACAGAAAGCAGACTCTGCCCCAGACGACCTGAGAGGTCTGGATGGTTCATAACGAAGCAGAAGATCAGAAATGTATTTTGGCCCTAAACCATTTAGTGCTTTGTAAAATAACAGCAGGATTTTGAAATCAATTCTTTGACATACAGGAAGCCAATGTAAAGACCTCAGAACTGGAGTGATGTGATCCACCTTTTGGTCTTAGTGAGGACTCGAGCAGCAGCTGCTCTGAATCAGCTGCAGCTGTCTGATGGATTTCTTAGGGAGCCCTGTAAGGACACTGTTACAGTAGTCAAGTCGACTGAAGATAAATGCATGGATAAGCTTTTCCAGGTCCTGCTGAGACATAAGGCCTCTTATCCTTGATATATTCTTCAGGTGATAGTAGGCTGACTTTGTAATTGTCTTAATATGGCTCCTCAAATTCAGGTCTGAGTCCATGACTACACCAAGATTTCTAGCTTGATCCGTGGTTCTTAACATTACAGATTGAAGTCGAGCACTGACTTTCAATCGTTCCTCCTTGGCTCCAAAAACAATAACTTCAGTCTTATCTTTGTTTAACTGGAGAAAATTCTGGCACATCCAGTCGTTGACCTGCTCAATACAGTTACTCAGCGCCTGTATGGGATCATAGTCTCCTGGTGAGATTGTTATGTAAATCTGTGTGTCATCTGCATAATTATGGTAACATATTTTGTTGTTTTTCATAATCTGAGCCAGTGGAAGCATGTAAATGTTAAACAAAAGAGAAAGTCCAACCCAGTTTTCAAGTCTGTCTAGTAATATGTTGTGGTCTACCGTGTTGAATGCAGCACTGAGATCCAATAATACTAAGACTGAAATTCTGCCACTGTCAGTGTTTAAATGGATGTCATTGAAGACCTTAACTAGAGCTGTCTCAGTGCTGTGGTGTGGTCGAAAACCTGACTGGAAGACATCAAAACAGTTATTTAGTGCCAAGAAAGCACTAAGCTGTTGAAAAACAGCCTCTTCAATGATTTTGCTTAAAAATGGGAGATTTGATATGGGCCTGTGTACTGACTAAGTCCTAAACAAAGTCTAGTAACTTACTGATTGCTAATACGGCGGATTGGTTTAGACGTGTGCCCATCCAGCTCCCACACAACCATCGGAGACTTCAGTAATGTTATATTATCTAGCAAGTTTATTTTCTTTCATGCATATCACACAGTGGCAATATCTTTACAGATAATACATGTAACCAAACCCCGAACTACCTTGCTTTTCCCCAGGCTAGACGCTAGCACAGTCAAAAACTGTTTGCTTCTCCCATTAGCAACACCTGTGTCTGGGTTTCCTCTACATTAAATGACCTACCCCCCGCTGACTCGAAATCAGCTGAACTACCTGGCACATACAGCCCCCTAGTGGCACAAAACAAAATTACATAAAATAATACAAAATGAATATGGCTCATACAGCCTGTAATTGCTCATTAGTGAACTGTCTAAATTGCTCTTTTTTAAGAGTGGCTTAATGACTGCAGTTTTCAGGGCCTGTGGGAAAAACCTGAGAGGAGAGACATGTTGACAATTTGTAGTAAATCTGAGGCCATGCATTTAGACACCTTTTTGAAAAAACCTGTTGGCAGAATATCAAGGCAGCATGAGGAGGATTTCAGATGTTGTATTATGTCCTCCAGATTTTTATGGTTAATAGAATCAAATTGTCTCATGCTATATGAATTGTTTTTAAGTGGACACCGGGATAGGACATATCCTGTACCTGACATGGAGCCGCTGATTGCTTGTCTAATTGCTTGAATTTTGTCTGCAAAGAAGGAAGCAAATTCATTGCAGGCCCTGGTGGATAGAAGGTCAGAGGCTACAGACACAGGAGGGTTGGTTAGCCTGTCGACAGTAGCAAACAGGGCACGTGCATTATTGGTGTTTTTGGCGATGATGTCAGAGAAGAAGGACCGCCTTGCATTTCTCAGCTCTAAATTATACATGCGAAGTCTCTCTTTATAGATGTCATAATGAACCTGGAGATTTGTTTTCCGCCACCTGCGTTCAGCTTTTCGACACTCTCTTTTTGAGTTCTAACCAGCGTGGCATTTCTCCATGGAGATCTTCTCTTACCAGAGACCACCTTCACCTTGGCTGGTGCAATGGCATCAATAACATTTGTAATTTTGGAACTGAAATTATCCACAAGCTCATTGACTGAGACCTGTGGAAGGGCAGGTGTCGGGGAGAAAGCCTCAATGAATTCTTCACTAGTGTTTTCAGTGATATGCCGTTTTGTGATCACCTCTGTTTTAACATTTGTGTGCACGCAGATAGCACTCTCAAATAAAACACAGGATTGATCAGAGAGAGCAACATCAGTCACCACAACCTTGGGAATGTCCAGACCCTTGGAGATGACCAAGTCCAAAGTGTGCCCCTTATTGTGCGTGGCCTCCGTCACATGTTGAGTCAGTCCATAATTATCAAGAACACAGAACAGTTCTTTAGTCCCTCTGTCCTGGGGGTTGTCAACATGGATGTTAAAATCACCAACAATAACCACACAGTCAAAGTCAACACAGATTATAGACAGCAGCTCACCAAAGTCATCAAAAAAGTTTGCACAGTATTTAGGGGGCCTGTAGATATTTAGAAAAATAGCTCTTTAACTGTGATAATGATTTTATTGATTGTGAATCTGAGATATATTTGGATTTTTATTGACAATATGTCTAATCATATATCTAAATAAATAAAGTAGCATTAATAATTTCTTAAGTGAGGTAGAAACGGCCCTGTTAGATTTTAGAAACATTTATGAAATGTTTGTGAATCTTATTTCCTCCACCTGCAGCTCTCAGTGTGCAGCTGCTCCCAAACAACAATCTTTGCATCTTTTCATGGTCACATAATAGAGAATGGGATCGTGACGTCAGCCGATGAGGCATTGTGGGATTTTAGGACACGGATGCTACAGGAGAAACGTAGTTGCAGCAGCGTAGTAGTAGTAGTATTGGCGGTAGACTGTGTAGGTGGTGGTATATTTTATAAGTAATTCAATTTAGAAACAGGACAGAATGGTGAACGCGTGCTGCAATATAAATTGTCACGATCGGCGTGGAAAACGTAACACAAATGGAGTAAGATTTTTCAGCTTTCCTGCTTGGAAGCAAAGCAACGAAACTCACATTTACACCATGAAAATAGTTGTTAATTCATTGTCAAATCTCCTATATTTTTTTGTAGACATGTACTTTTCATCTCTTTACTAGTTCTTTATGTTTATGTGTACGGTTAAGCACCAATAAACCAAGGTAAATTCCTCGTATGTGAAAATGTACATGGCAATAAACCTGATTCTGATTTAGTACAGAAACTAGCCTAGAACAGTGCAGAAACAACAACGTTTCGCCTGGAAATTACATTTAATAAAAGTAAACAACTTCACCAAAATGTTTCCTAAGTAAAAAGAAGAATATACTGACGCAGAGTTTAACTTGCTGTGTTTTTGTTGAGTTTAGTGTGGTGACAGAGGTGTGTCTGGTGCGTGGTGATCACCTAACGTTAGCTTTCTGGTCGTTGAGTTTGTAAATCTCCAGGTACTGAACCCAACCATTAGTACAGTGATGATGGGCCTCAAGAGATTTATAATTTCGAACTGCTCAAATGTGAATGAGCTCACACCACAAACAAGGTAAGAAAACACGCCAGGAAATGTTGTTTGCAGTAGCTTATTCAGCTCAGTCGACCGCTCTGTGCGCTCGATGACGGATCGAGCCCGTTAATTGCCTTTATTTTCTCCAAGTAGCGCTCCTTTGCTTCCTTGTTTAGCTTCTCCGGTAGATAACCTTGTGCTTTTATCTTCGCACGGTCCGTGTGTGTTTGTTAACCTTTTTCTTCTTCTCTATACAACCTCGTTTGGCAAACAAAGTACTTTACTGTACTTTAACGCCACCAATTGGCGTTACAACCGTGTCCTAAAAGATGGCCGCCGCAACCCAAAATGCACTGCGTCATGACGTAGTTGCCCATTCTCTATTGTTAAATCAGCTAATATATATCCTGTGTTTGTTTTAACAATTCATACATTTTTCTGAAATCTTATAGGCCCATTTCTTCTTCACTCTTTACTTTGATGTCAGGAATATTATTTATTTTACATCAGCACATCGACAGTTTTATATGTATTTCCTGTTACTGAGTTTTTATTGTAGTTGTAAACAGTACTGTTCCTGTCAAATGTAAATATATTCAATACTGTTTTGAATTTAATGATAGTTTTTTTTATAGGGCTGAAGCCTGTAAGTCGAAGGAACAGGCTTAGAATTTTACCAATATTGCTTATTTTAAGGCACAAGGCTTTTACTAAGTTACTTTAATAATCCCAGTTAAAGGCAGGGTAGGTAAGTTTGAGAAACTAGCTTGAAACGGCCAGATTTTTAAAAGTATCCAACAGAGAAACTCCCACCCCCTCCCTTCTGGGCTCCTTCCAAAGCCACGCCCCCACAACACGTGAACGCTGTTACAGAGTGCAGGACGAGCACAGTGACGAAGCGAGAGCAGCATGCAGCTGCTCACATCAGCGGTAAGAAAACATTTGACTTTATCCTTATGAAAATAAACAACTAACGCGGCTGATAGTTCTTACTATCGAAGCTAGCATGTTTATATTGGATAGGTTTAAAAGTCTGACTTTGATTCAGTAACGAAGCTGGTGAGCTAACTGTTAGCAACAGGTAGCTGTGCTAACAGCTGCGTAACATTGGGCAAAGCTAAAAACAGGCTGATGCACATTTCCCGCTTCCATCAGTTACACCACACCTAACGTGAATTTCGTGTTAGACTTCGTAACATGTACGTTGTTTTGCATGTTACAGCTTTCACTGTGACAGCATTATTGTCTCTGATGAGGACTGCACTCCAGAGCCAAGCACAGACCGGGACAGGACCGGACCGCCCGGGTCGAGGCGAAGCAGAGGAGGGTGGGCTGCCAGGGTCCGAGGAAGAAGAGGCGGGACGGGGAGGACGAGGTGCAGCCGAGCAGCACATACCTGCGTCGAGCTTCACACTCCAACAACGGGATATGAACAGGTATATAGATATATTTTAATATTAGTCTGTTATCTCCCAGCGTACAAAGTTTCTCTGGTGTTTCCCCCTCAGCCCTTTGGGTGTCAAAAATAAAGTGCAGTGAAATCACTATTATTACTTTTTTATTATTGTTTACTGATTAGAACAACTACAGCTGGGTTCATCTGTCATTTACATTGACCTGGTGTGTAATGTGGAAATCCTGTTAGAGAACAACAAGTCCCCGTTCAATAAAAATATCTGATCATGTTGATGAATGTTCTGTCCAGTTACACAGATCTTTCCTATTTGGAGTTCTAACAACTATATATTCCTTTACAGACCAGAATCTGAGGACTGTGGACAACATCCAGACTACAGTGTTTCCCTGCAACACACATGGCTGATCTTCAGACCCAGGACAGAGTAACAGACAGTTCAAGATGTAATGTCACTAAATCCTACACAAATAATTCCTCCACTGTGTGGATGAATACCTGTTCATTGATAGTTTTATTCCCAGGAAGGCAGAGAAAATAGAAAGTATGTTTCCCTGTTCTGGATATTATTTTCATTATTTTTTAAATAAAACACTGAAAATGATAAATGCCTTTTCTTTACACTTGCAGCATAAACAAACAAGCAACTACATTTTTGTCTTATGTCTCCAATAATGACGCCAAAATGTGGTATAACACTTGTTTATTGTTATTAAATACTACTAAAACTACAACCTGTATCACAAATAGATCATTTTAAACATCATTAAAAATAAGTATATACAGGAATCGACAGTGTCCAGAGGTATCCTGACTGATTATGAAGACAGTTCAGACTTGCATGTAGCATATTGCTGCTGTGGAGATGATTAAATATATCACCTCTCTGACATGATTACCACATTTCAAAAACAACCATATTACTTTTTGATTTATATTTTGCTGTATCTAGTAACACAGTTAGGCAGGGACACCTGACTGAACCCCATGTTGACAGGGATCATCAGGTCTCCTGGTTCTGCTTCTAAGGCATCTCCTCAGTAGTAGGCAACTGTGCGGCGGAGGAGGAGGAGAGCACTCTGGATGTCTTTTTGTTGTACACCTTGCTTTACCTGATAATACAAAAAGGAGGATCAACTTAGAGAAAAGTTTGTAATACCTGACATTCTCTTATAGAGCAGTTAGCATTTCTACATTAAATGCAATAAAAACAATAAATCAACAACATCTATCTGTATTCCTCATACTGTTTAATATTTTTGACTCATCACTTATAAATGCATTGAGTAAAATGCATAGGAGTACTCATAATGCAACATACTGAACTGTGTCATCAGCTTTTCTCCTGGCTGGACTGTGGACATGGTGGTTATGATCCAGGCCAACCAGCGTGGTCCTTTCTGTGTATACTGGTGAGAAGCACAGGGCTGTGACAGACTCCACATCTGCAGGTGACCTGAAGGCACAGTAGAAATAAAAAAACATACAGGACCTTTTTACTTCTGGTAAAATAAGTAATGACATCAACAAGTAACAGCAGCAATTGCAAAAAGGTTTTCACACAGTAGGTTTAGCAATTTACAATGTCAAACTATATTATAGGTAGCTTGTATACCAGAAACAGATACTTGGGGACCTTTAGCATCATTGCTTATGTACACTAACGCTGAAATATCTTTATCATAACTACACACACACACAGAGCTACATCACCACATTTGTACAAGTAGTATTCAGTCAAACATCAACTGCAGACACCAGATAATCACACCCCATAAGAAAGTTTACCATGGTATTTGTACCATGGTAATACCATGGTATTTGTACCATGGTATTACCATGGTATTTGTACCATGGTATTTTTGACAGTACCATGGTACTAGTACCATGGTACTGTCAGAATACCATGGTACATGTACCATGGTATTCTGACAGTACCATGGTACATGTACCATGGTATTCTGACAGTACTATGGTACATGTACCATAGTATTCTGACAGTACTATGGTACATGTACCATGGTACTGTCAAAAAATACCACGGTACATATATCATAGTATTTATAATATAACAATGGTATGTGTACCATGGTATAACATACATATATACATATGTATGTACCATGGTATTTGTACCATACCTACAACTTTCAAATATACAATGATACATGAAATGAAATATTTAGCTCTGGCAAATAAAAACACAGTGACAATTTTTCAAAATCTTTTATTTTTTCATAAATTTAGCTTGATTTTCTTTTCATGATCTTGGCCGCATTTGACAGTTTTTGCCGGATGAATCCCTTTATTTCAGCTCCACTCTTTTCTGGGAAGACAGATTTAACTTCACCTAACGAGAAAAGAAGTAAAGGAAAGAAGAACAGACAGGTTACAAAACAAAGACATACAAACAAGTACATATAGAGACCCAGAAACAAATATTACAAATACAGTGACAAACTATTGAGAGTAAAAGAGTTACAGTAAGGGAAACACACACCTGCGTCTGCTTTGCAAAACACCTGGTTACCTTAACAATTTCTTAAGTCTAAACGGCTCACCCAGTGTTTTCTAATGTTATGAAATGATACAGCATTACACAGTGCAGCAGGCATGTGTCACTCTTTTATGGACAGCACATTACTGACTGCTACTGATGAAGAAATACTTACAAATAATCTTTTGAACATCTTCAGGAGGGAGTGATGGCCGTGTCTCCCCCTTGGTTGATGATCCAAGCCCAGTCACACTATGACCTGCCATGAATGCCGCTGTGTAGAGCCCATGCATCAGATCATTAGTGTATTTTGCTGCTGTAACCCTGTTGCAGCGGTCCCTGATTTCCTGTGGAATATCCTAAGAACATAAAATAGTATCACATTGGGTCATATTACCAAAGCTTGTTAACAAATAGCAGTGTTAGGGTTATAAGGGGACAACTAAAATAATTTAGTTAATCTTCCTATTTATCTTAATTTCTATTTGCAGAAGTTTATTTCTATAAAATGTTACCATGTCCCACTTTATAGTATACTTCTGTTATTAATGAATATGAAACTTACCAGACAGACAGCCACAGGGGCAATCGAACGGTCAGCCACAGGCAGCTGTGTTCTGGAAGACTGCATACAGCATTTAAAAGCACAGAAGAATGTATGTTATCTCACAAGAAACTTACGGAAGACAGACAGACAGATAGACAGACAGACAGACAGACAGACAGACAGAACGAACATATTTGATTTATAACCAAGAAAAAACACCAGCTACATATGAAAGCTGTAATTCAAATGAACCATTAAATAACAACCTATCATGTACCTGAAAACTGGGTCCAGCAGTCGAGGTATGCGCCATACATGGTGCCTCTTCCACATCATTGTTGTCGCTCTGTATGCATTAAAGCCGATAGTTCAGATATTTTGAAGTGGGGTTTTATTGAGATACTTAGATGACATGGCCCAGATTGGAAAACCTAACAGGACTACCAACACAGAAGCTGAGCTGCTGTGGACGGAGGCAGCTGATTAAAGTATTTAAGATCAATTAATATCAGTTTAAGTGTATGTTATATTTAGGCAGGGGCGTAGGAGCGACTTTGAACCTCGTGGGGATGCTGAAATGCTAAATGAGCCGTAACTAAATGAGCCATTTGAAAACATTTTCAAAACTAGAAACATCTCTGTAACTCTCCTAAAGTAAAGTAATCACTTGATAACTCTTGAGTTAGCTTTTTAATAGATAACTAATTAAGCCATATGATCAATCTGACAATAGACTACTGCTTTAACTCTGTTCTTGCCCCCATCTATGTTGTCTGTCTCATGTCCATCATGTTAGTACCAATAATGGTACGCTGTCCGGTGGCAGGTAGAGTATTCAAAATCTTTACTCAAGAAAAGTACAATTACTCCCATAAAAGTCAGAGGAAAAATGACAAACCTTGTAAAAGGATAAATATTAAAGTATAATATTATTTCATCTGGTTAGAAACAGCTGCCACATGGTTATTTCTAAGGAATGCAATTTGCTTTGCTGGTTGATTATCTTTAGCTATACAATTATTTTCCTTTTAAATCTCCACGAATGTATGTAATATTTTAACATTAAAATGTCAGCTTGCTGCCCAGCCACTATTGTATCTTTTATTATGAACATGCAGGAAACCAAACCGCTTGCTTTGCTGTAGCACAGGCAGCAAATACAATCTGATTATTCCTGAAGCATCTAAATAATCTTTACAACACAGATAATTATTGTGGCAGAAACACGGAGCAGCTCGTTGTTGAAGCAGGTAAACCTGCAGACAGAGGAAGCTGTGCGCCATGCGTAAAACCCAACAGGACTGTTTTATCCACCCATTCTCGCCATTCTCTCTCTCTGTCTCTCTCTCTGTGTATCTCAAAATGATTATTTCCTGAATAAATAACAGCTGGTAGCTGATGAGTGAAAGCCAAGATTAGTTTCACCGTGGACATCCTGTTTATTGACTCACCGTCGGACACCGCTAAACATTGTAACTGATGTGCCTGCATCGATGTTGACTGGCAGCTGCCAGCTATACACAGCGTGCCAGCCTCAAAAATCCAGCTGCATTCTAACATGAACTTAGCTCTCCTTATTAGTTAAGCTGCATGCTGGCTTAATAATTTTTAACTTTTAAACTGGGTCTCCGACACTGACAGCATTGTGTTGGACAGATTTGTACAGCGGAGCTCCAGGAGGGAGAGAGAGCGAGATGAAGTGCTGCGCTCCGGCGCTCTGCAATCAAATACGATTTTAAATAGGCTTAGTAAAAAAATTCGTAAATCAATCTGTGGCGGTCAGTTTTGATATCGTGGCGCCGCCACAAATAAATGCATCGTATGGGAAACACTGGATCATCTGACTTAGATGTTACAGTGTGAAGCTCTACGCTTGCTCTGCAGAGACGAAAGACGCTTTGAAAGCCGCTAATGGGAATTGAAAGTTTTTATTAACAGGTGTTATTTTGCCTGCCTGCAGAGAATTGCATGCACCTCACGGGTGCTAATGGTCACCTATGCTGAAACAGGTGGATGCAAATCTCGCAGGTAGCCTACAAAATCTGATCTGCCGAATTATGCATCCTGTCCTCAGACACTTTGCTGTGCTCATTGATCAAACAGCTTTATCGCCACATATATTTACTGCATGTCAAGGAATGGTACTTCTAGCCTAAGTGTATTAAAATATTAAAGACTCTAAACGCTCATTAAATATATACTTCGAATAAATTTATCACTATTGATGAAGAATTTTACAGCGCTTAAAAGCCGCTATTTGAGGTGCATGCAATTCTCGGCAGGCAGGCAAAATTCGCACAACACGGCTTGTTAAAGAGCTGACGCAGGCAGCTGCGCCAGCAGTGCCATGTGTGCGCCACTGATTTTCAGCTATATTATTAGAACAATAAAGCCTTGAACTGAAAAGCATTTGCCTGATTTTCTAAATGTTTGCATCTGCCCAGCTGGTTGTGTGCCGACAACAGCATCTACTGTTTGTAAAACAACTATCCCTTTAAATTGAGTTATACAATAAACAATATTTTTTAAACATTGTAACATATAGCAGACATAAAGACATACAGTAACAGATTAAAAAAAATATATATATAAATATATATAAATATATATATAGCATACCATGGTCCTTGGGAAAGTTTGCTTGTTTTGCTGCGTAAGCTGCTGCATTGATCTAAATCATCTCAGGAAGACCTAGGTTTACAGTGTCTGTTAGCAAATCTTTATACAAAACAAAAGAAAGAGTCTACAGCCTTGCTAGCAGTAGCGTGATATTAATCATCTTTAGAAAAAACATTTGGTGTCTGTATATCTAGGGATGATAGAAATGTCTTTGGCTTTACAGGCTTTTAGTAAATAAAAAGTATTAGAAAAGCTAAAAATACACATTAGTGTTAATAATCAACTCACCTTCAATGATGCTCAAAGCATTCCTGAGGGAAGAATTTTCCTCTCAAGCTCAGCAATCCTTTGCTCCATTTTCCTCAGGTAAGCCTCTTCATTTATGTTGTTTTTGTCCTGTTGCTCTCTTGCCTATAACAAAAGCACACCTTCATATCCAAAATTTTTATTCACAGTTTACTAATTTGCTAATCCCTCTATTATAGATGTATGGCTTATTAAGCTCATAAAAGGTTTTATAAATAAATTTTGAGGTCCCTGCACTTGCATTTAGTTGTTTTCCCTAATTTGTACTATTCTGTCTATTCTAATACATTTGTGAGGGCTATAGTGTGCTTTTTGCTCAGCTTGTATTACTGATACACATCATTAATAAAAATTAAAAAAAACATACCGAACACATAGCAGAACTAAATAATTATGTTCTATTACAGATAAACTAGGGCTGGGCGATATGGCCAAACATGTTATCACAATAAATGCATTTCATATCATTCGATATTGATAATTATCACAATATATGTCAAATCATTACTTATTTCAAGTTTAAAGGCTGAGTTTGTGCTCCTGAGTTTAAATTATATGCATGGTTCAACTTTTCTTTATGGTCAGAATGTGACAAACACTTGATGCCAAACAGTGGATCACTTCACAAGTCTAAGTTAGAACATTCAAAACTATTATCTTCTTCAACAAATATGATTAGTTAAGCTTTTTCAGGCCTCTTAAAATAAAATAAATATTAAAATAAATATTTTAATAGAAAAATTAGGTTCTTATTTGTTTGCAGGCATGAAAATGAGTCAGGGTGAAAAGGTGAGAATAATATTTTAGAGCATCAATATGATGCATTTTGAGATGCATTTTGCCAACCTGGGAGAGCTGGAGAAACTTCTCTCAGCCATGAACTAACATTTACAGTATATGAGGCACAATGTGGTAAGGGCACCATAAATGACTTGATGCATAGCCCCACAAGAGATAGTGGACATGCTTAACTAGTCTACTCTATCGCTTGTTCTCTGCAACTCTGTTGTTGCAAACAAAAATGACTTTGTCTGAAACAAAAACAAATCTAAACACTGTATGAGAGCGGATCAAGAGTATTTGTTCTGTTTTTTTTTATAAACACAGGGTGCGTTAAAGGTCAGCGCAGGGGATCTCACATGGAAAGAACCTATACACGCTTTAAAATAGGTTTTGATATATGTTTTTAATATATGTGACATATATAAAATACAGTGGATACGGAAAGTATTCAGACCCCTTTACATTTTTCACTCTTTGTTTCATTGCAGCCATTTTCCAAAAATCAAAAAAAGTTCATTTTATTTCTCAGTAATGTACACTCAGCACCCCATCTTGACAGAAAAAACAGAAATGTAGAAATTTTTGCAAATTTATTAAAAAAGAAAAACTGAAATATCACATGGTCATAAGTATTCAGACCCTTTGCTCAGTATTTAGTAGAAGCACCCTTTGATCTAATACAGCCATGAGTCGTTTTGGGAAAGATGCAACAAGTTTTTCACATCTGGATTTGGGTATCCTCTGCCATTCCTCCTTGCAGATCCTCTCCAGTTGTGTCAGGTTGGATGGTAAATGTTGGTGGACAGCCATTTTCAGGTCTCTCCAGAGATGCTCAATTGGGTTTAAGTCAGGGCTCTGGCTGGGCCATTCAAGAACAGCCACGGAGTTGTTGTGAAGCCACCCTTCGCTATTTTAGCGGTGTGCTTAGGGTCATTGTCTTGTTGGAAGGTAAACCTTCGCCCAGTCTGAGGTCCAGAGCACTCTGGAAAAGGTTTTCGTCCAGGATATCCCTGTACTTGGTCGCATTCATCTTACCCTCGATTGCAACCAGTCGTTCTGTCCCTGCAGCTGAAAACAACCCCACAGCATGATGCTGCCACCACCATGCTTCACTGTTGAGACTGTATTGGACAGGTGATGAGCAGTGCCTGGTTTTCTCCACACATACCGCTTAAAATTAAGGCCAAAAAGTTCTATCTTGGTCTCATCAGACCAGAGGATCTTATTTACCACCATCTTGGAGTCCTTCAGGTGTTTTTTAGCAAACTCCATGCATCTTTCATGTGTCTTGCACTGAGGAGAGGCTTCCGCCGGGCCACTCTGCCATAAAGCCCCGACTGGTGGATTGCTGCAGTGATGGTTGACTTACTACAACTTTCTCCCATCTCCCGACTGCATCTCTGGAGCTCAGCCACAGTGATCTTTGGGTTCTTCTTTACCTCTCTCACCAAGGCTCTTCTCCCCCGATAGCTCAGTTTGGCCGGACGGCCAGCTCTAGGAAGGGTTCTGGTCGTCCCAAACGCCTTCCATTTAAGGATTATGGAGGCCACTGTGCTCTTAGGAACCTTAAGTGCAGCAGAAATTTTTTTGTAACCTTGGCCAGATCTGTGCCTTGCCACAATTCTGTCTCTGAGCTCTTCAGGCAGTTCCTTTGACCTCATGATTCTCATTTGCTCTGACATGCACTGTGAGCTGTGAGGTCTTATATAGACAGGTGTGTGGCTTTCCTAATCAAGTCCAATCAGTATAATCAAACACAGCTGGACTCAAATGAAGGTGTAGAACCATCTCAAGGATGATCAGAAGAAATAGACAGCACCTGAGTTAAATATGAGTGTCACAGCAAAGGGTCTGAATACTTATGACCATGTGATATTTCAGTTTTCCTTTTTAATAAATTTGCAAAAATTTCTACATTTCTGTTTTTTTTCTGTCAAGATGGGGTGCTGAGTGTACATTACTGAGAAATAAAATGAACTTTTTTGATTTTGGAAAATGGCTGCAATGAAACAAAGAGTGAAAAATTTAAAGGGTCTGAATACTTTCCGCACTCCACTGTATATGCCGTTTTCCTATATTATATGTACATACATTTGTCTGTAATAACAGATTCAGCTGTTTTCTCGCTCATACGCGGGTCGTTAAATAAAGTGTTTCCCATGTGTTCATTTATTTGTGACGGCCCTCCACACTATCAGCGCTGACCGCCACAGATTGATTTTCGATTGTTTTTACTAAGCCTATTTAAAATCGTGTATGATTGCAGTGAGCCGGAGCGCTTTTGCAGCAATTCCCTCGCCGTCCCTCTCTCTCTCTCACTCACCAGTACCTCTCGCCTTCTCCCTCAAGGAGCACCGCTGCACTAATCTGTCAGTCACAACGCTGTCAGTGTCGGAGACCCAGCTTAACCCAGAAATCTATTAGCCAGCATGCAAGGAGCCGAGCTAATAGAGAGCTAAGTTAATATTAGAATGCAGCCGATTTTCGAGGCTAGCACGCTGTATATTTATTCTGGTATCGCGCTATGCTGTAATATTTCCATGCACTCGCTACGAGCCCACCCAAAAAAAATATTTTCTCATCGGATCTCCCGATTGACGTAGGCCACCTATTTTAGTTTCAAACGGCTAATTTCACTAAAGGTGAGTGATTTTCATGTAACGTGTTTGTGATTCAAATGAATTAAAGCAAATATTTATTGACAATGTATTACTTATTATATTGATATTGAGGAAAATTATATTGCAATAATTATCATTATTGTGTTATTGCGCAGCC
Source organism: Lepomis macrochirus (assembly GCA_024633595.2). Taxonomy (NCBI): domain Eukaryota; kingdom Metazoa; phylum Chordata; class Actinopteri; order Centrarchiformes; family Centrarchidae; genus Lepomis; species Lepomis macrochirus. The sequence continues at coordinate 7,726,891 of JALXJV020000011.1, read as the reverse complement.
CTAAGATGAACCTGCTTGGAAATAACTGAAAGTACCCCCACCTTTACCAGCTGTAACATTAAAATTGATGATTACACATTTACACCATAATACATTAATAATTATTACCCAATGACATACTGTATTTTATTCGGAAATGGGACATTCTATAGTAGGTAATGTTTTCTGGCACGTTAACAATATAATGATCCTAATATGTATGTACTTTTAGTACAAGTAGTAGAAGTAAGAATTTGAACACAAGTCTTACTTGAAACAGAATATTTCTACACTGTGCTTTTGCTACCTTTACTCTGAGGAGGTCTTTCACCACTGCTGAATGGATAGTATGACTTTGTTACCATGTTAAGTAAGGTCACTGTTCATCTGATTTAGTTTTTTCATATAACACATACCTTCTGAAGATCCTTGTATTTTTTTTATAATATCAGAGGAAGAAGAGGACAATGTCGGCCTATTCTTTTGCTTGGTCTCTCCTGACAACCGAGAATGAAATACATAAATTTGTGTATGCACATCCATACAGTTATGGTGTTTTGATATTTAAAAAAATAATTTTAATAACTCACCTCTGACTGTTCCATGTCATCCTCCAGAAATGGCTTCTTTTTTTTACTCTCTTGCCTTTTCCCATGTGCTTTTCCTGTTCATCTCCTCTTTGCCTTCCACCAGCCGGTTCCTCATTTTAATGAGTGCACCTTTATCGCTCTATCAATAGGATCCAGATATTCGTTAAAATAAACTGCTATAATCAGCATTCATGTTTATGTTCAGTACATTGTTCAAAATAAGTAAGCATAGTACAGGTAGATGTGACACAGTAGAACATGTTATACAATATTGTCAAAAAAATAGTTATCCAGGAGTTATCCAGTTACTATATGTAAGCTTTAAATGTTAGCCTACTCCTCATTTGGACGGAGGTGTGGATACTTTAGGATTTACTGGAAAAGACAATCATGACAAGCAGGAAGATTTTTGGTGTATTTTGCCAATTTATTTGGTTTTTTCTCCTAAGTAGGCCTAAGTTAGTGAGAGACAAAGAGCCGCTGTTTTGACGAAGCTGCTCAAGCTGGAGAAAAACTGAGTACGAAGCCGGCATATTTTACATCTTGGTGATTTAAGGATTTATTTTGACAAAATCAAACAATTGTTGGAACAATGGGAAGACTTCACTATAGCGGATGGTGAGTTTTAACGTTAATTATTTTCTTTTCATTCTTTGTTTCTGTTCAATTTGAATGAAATGTGTTTTATAACCCGTTAAAATTAATAATTCTCGCCTTGGTTCATGACACAGAGACAAACTCGAATTATGAAGGCATTTATTGGTTGTATATTCTTCTGTGTGTCCTTTCTTTCTGGACATTTTCGTGAGAGTTAACGTTAGTTAGGCCTATAACTAACGCTAAAACATTTTAACCATCAGCACCGGCGGCGATTTTCCCTTAACAGATTTTGTGCTCTCTCTCTCTCGTATATCTATCTATCTATGTATGTATAGCCTATAGGCTATACATATACAGTAGGCCTAGTATAATGAATGTAACGTTACATTTGGAATATAGCATATGCTATGCTGGCTTAGTGAGTGAAACTTAAGTTAGCTAAATTTACCGCCAGTTGCCAATATCTTGGCAGTCCAAGCAGTCTTTTTCCGCTTTGGGACCACCATACCACATATTCTTTGTCCACGCCGGGTTCATAATCTCCCTCAATAAGGTTCAATCGGCCAACTTCAACTGAACGGTTACTAAATTCATAAAGAGCGCACATATTTCCAAAAGACCGCTTGTGTAAAATTCCCACTTCGGACCGTATCCTAGGCAACAAGAGAAGCGGAAGCGCTGAAAAGCGGAGGTTGCCAACACACATGCGCACTAACGCTCTTCAGTTTCGCCCTTCGCTCCTTTCTCGCGGTAGACCGTGAAGTTAAACGGGATAAAGCTTGAGAAAGATGTACAAAAGATTTTTGTCAGACTTAAATATAGATATTCCAAGGACCACAAAACGATACCGAATACCCATAATGGTGCACAGCGTGCTCCAGGTAACGCTAACGCTATTTGATTTTCTCTTCCGCTAGCATTAGCAATTTGCTAATTTAACGTTAGCTCACATCAGCTAATACAATAAATAGTAATGCGCCTAACGCTATTGGTTCAAAACCAGGTTTCATTGATCGCTTTTGTGTCATATCTGTAAGGTTATTTATCAAGTGATGGCAATTTGAGACAGCTAAACAATGCTGACAAGTTTACTTAGATGAAAAATTTAAAACTAGGGATGGGGATGACCCGGTGCCAAGCTAGTTATCCCCGACAGTTTCCCCTGCCGCAGGAGCTCGCGTGCATTCAGCGGTGAAGGCGGACGGAATGTCCAGCAGTATCCAAAGGCCATGCAATAGGAACATGGATTACGAGGACAAAATATTAGAAAGCAGCGTCAGCGGTGGAATTCGGTGAGGGTTAACGCTAATGTTAAGTTAGCTCCAGACTGCTGTACGTTAGTTGATGACAGCGACGCCCTTACTGTTAAGTAACGTTACGCGCAATAAAACCTTTGCAAGTAAAAAGACAATACTTTATCAATACACCTGTCTGTAAGGTAACGTTAAACATGTAGAAATGGTCTCTGTCCACAGCTAACGGTGACACTAGCTTGGCATTAGCCAAATGTTAAAACAAGCTAAACTAAAAGCTGTCCTCTAGACCACAAACTAGTCTGTAGTCTTAAAACTCAGATCCCCATCCCCGCTGCACACTGAAATGACTTTACTATAATGTAATTGTGAGAAATACAGTCTATGTGAGTAATGCTTTTCTCCTCTGGCTTCTAAATTTCAAAAGCGTCTCATGTGTGCTTAATAGGCAGTGTCCAGGCCACATGACCAGTAATCCCAGTATCCATTTTTATAATAATGAATATTAAATAATATATAATATAAAAAATATTTTTTTAGTGTTTTATCATTTCTATAAAAACAGACATGTGATAAAAAATCTATAATACAAAAGAAGTAAACATGATAAAGAGTCCAAAGAATGGCTCATTTCACATGAGACTATTAGAAGACTAATGCGAAGCTAACTGACGTTTTTTGGATGTATGTCTTATTGCCCTATGTAACATTAGTGTTATGGAATGCATTGCTGTTTCCAAGCTTGACTTAAAAAAGCTGTCACATATAAACCAAACCATGCCAAACTGCTAATGTCCACCAAAATCAATTAAGTAATTAATCAAGCAATTTGTTTAAATGTTTAACAGCTGTGATTACTTTCCCCAGATCATGGCATCAGTGAAGATGAAAGACGCTCAAGGTTTGAACAAATAGTACTATAATTATATTTTTTGTTTGGAGTGTAATTATTTTGACTTATAAATAGGGTGAAATGAGACAGTTTATTGGTTTCACAAGATCAAGATGAGATTTTAACACTATTTTAAGAAATCTTCAATGCTAAATTATATGAAACTTGATGAGAGATTGTGGACAGCAGTTTCAATGCTTTCCACATGTTTATGGTTGTTGAACAGATGCTTTGATAAAATACTTTTACTCGCTAATGCTTTATTGTACATACAGTTGCAAGCGTAGCTGTTGTCAATTCGGTAGTTTGCAGTTAACGCTACCTTCACATTACCATCACCACTGCGGTGGTCACGCCGTGTGTGTGCATAGGAACCAGTAGATATAGTAGGCTGAGGATGCAGCCTGAAAATAAAAACTACCCCCAGCCCATTTTATACCACGTTTCAGTGCCATCATTAAATAACATTAGTTTTCTTCAGAATCTATCAGATTTCGATCCGATTTGATTTAAATCACATGATTTGACCCTCGAGACATAACGCTAGTCTAGGCTCTGACCTTATTGATTTTCAGGTTCTGAGAAATGTTGGAACTGGGTCCTTTTATAAAGCTGGGTATCGATCAACATCCCTACTCGCTTGGCAGTTTTTAAATTGACAAGAAATCTCATCATGTTTAAATCAAAATCGATGCCCAAGTTCTTATCACCCCACTACATATAAATCATTAGTTAACATTAGTAAAACAATAGATGTCCCTCATTTCAGTTCTTTGCTCTTGTATTACAGCATGCTGACGGAGGCACAAACTAATGATTGTTTCATTATTATTATATTATTATTTTATTATTATTATTATTATTAAAACCGAAATCTTTGTAGCATAAGTTGAATCACATTCCACCGCTTCTGTTTTCCAACACCATGAAACGGTACAATATGCACAGTGATTGTTGTTGTTGTTCACATAGAACAAATGAGTTGCATTGTTCTCCTTATAAAATCCACAACATGTGCTGCAGGTTGCTGTGGGGACAATAACACTGTTTTCAACAATGATGAGAATACAGACTCATCTGATGATGAAGCCTCGATGACGCATCCAACGGTGTGTGAGCCTGTCATGGATTACAGAGACAAAAAGTCTCTTTACAAATAATAAAATCATCTTACCAGGATATGTCATTCAGCTTTTTCCCATCTCTCAGGCTGAACACCTGTCAAGTGGGCCATCGGATGACGGAGGGGAGGATCCACTACATGAAATGGTACAGGTTTTTTTGGTCTTGCAGTAATTGTTCCACTTGGGACAGACAAACTGAACTCGCTGGTGTTTGACTTAACTGTGACTTCTGGTGCTCTTCTATTGCAGCATGCTGAGGGAGGCACAAACACTTCAGATGAGAGTGCAGATGAAGATGTAATGGTATGTAGGATTGATTCCATTATAGGGATTTCATGAACAGAAATGTAGTAGTCGATACCAGTAAAATTCCACAATTCGATACCAGTTCGATACCACGCTAAAAAAATAAAATGATAAATCCCATGTACTTCGATACCCTCCATTAATAAAAAAACATTTGAACTTTACAAGAAACAACTAACTGCTGAGAATGTTGTGGGAGGATGTCCAGGTCAGATGAGAGGTGGTTTTATGTCAATATATTCATAAATAAGCAAGATACTGAAATTAAAACCTTGAATTGTGCATATCTAATTATTGAATTTATTACATAACCTTCTTTACTTTTTTTCCCCAAATGAACAGGAGGGAAATGTTTAATGGTGGTCACTATCTATATTGGCAGTGGTTTGAGATTATGTTCAAAAACAAAACTGTTATGGATGATTGAATTGGATTGTCTTGCCCTTTAAGACGGCCCCTAACTCAGCCTCTAATGACAGACATTCAGTTCTTTGCACTGCAAACTGCATTATCATATTTGGTGATTTTCAATTGATCAAAACTGTGAGACATCAGCCTAAATTAGCTCTCTGGCATATCTCAAAACTGGGAAAAATTGAGGCTTTGACACTGAGCTATTGATGGTAACAGCTGCAAAACTAACTTCGCCCCAGTTTCCATACATGACTCTTTTCTATTTGAAAAGTCGAGGAGGAGCTGTCGCTGCAGTCGTTTGTATTGCTTTTTTTCACATGTTGGATCTCTGAAAGAAAAAGGGGTACCAAACTGTTTTCAGTATTGGACTTGGTTGTGAACTATTGGTTTTGTGACATCCATATTTAAATATGAATTGAATCACATTTCACCGTTTCTGTTTCCCAGGGTGAGTATCGACTGGGGAGGCCAGCAGACCACACAGGAATAGATCAACACCATGAAACGGTACAATATGCACAGTGATTGTTGTTGTTGTTCGCATAGAACAAATGAGTTGCATTGTTCTCCTTATAAAATCCACAACATGTGCTGCAGGTTGCTGTGGGGGACAATAACACTGTTTTCAACAATGATGAGAATACAGACTCATCTGATGATGAAGCCTCGGATGACGATCCAACGGTGTGTGAGCCTGTCATGGATTACAGAGACAAAAAGTCTCTTTACAAATAATAAAATCATCTTACCAGGATATGTCATTCAGCTTTTTCCCATCTCTCAGGCTGAACACCTGTCAAGTGGGCCATCGGATGACGGAGGGGAGGATCCACTACATGAAATGGTACAGGTTTTTTTGGTCTTGCAGTAATTGTTCCACTTGGGACAGACAAACTGAACTCGCTGGTGTTTGACTTAACTGTGACTTCTGGTGCTCTTCTATTGCAGCATGCTGAGGGAGGCACAAACACTTCAGATGAGAGTGCAGATGAAGATGTAATGGTATGTAGGATTGATTCCATCATTAGATTGGCAAAAATGTCAAACAGTTCCAGTAGTGTTTCTAGTGTTGTTATTAATATAGTTGTAATTTACTGCACACTCAATTATATCTACAGAATATTTTGTTCAGGACTGCGCAGGTGATGTTTCGATACATTGTCATCAACAGCTAAGTGGTTAATATAAGAAAGGGCAAGGTATATATGGACAAAATGTCATCAAACAAGCAAATTTAGAAAAACAGACGGTACAACGTCAAAAAACACATAGGTCGAAGGAGTGACGGGCCACAAATTTAGTAGCAGTGTTTCCCATTAATTAACGAGACCATGGCAGCCCGCCATAGTTTCAATATGAACCAAAAATATTTTTACATCTCATAATCACATTTCAGACCTCTAACGTTGTGCTTTGTGGGTGCTGCTCCGTACTGCTGTAAGCTCAAGACGCCACAACCACTTTTCTTTGACTATGGTAACGCTCAATCTGTAACAGTCTGTTTCTGTCAAAAGAGAAGAGTGAGAAGGCGATTAAGCTAGCTGTGCTTAAATTTGGAGTGCACACACATTCAAGTGTAAACGGCACAGTGCAAGCTGACAGGCAGGTTAGTGACTTTATCCTGTCAGTCAGACAAGTGTTGCAGTATGAGAGTCCTACCTGAAGAGAGGCTATGAAGTCTTCATGTTACCGCACGAGAACCACATACAATATTATTTATCAAACTGGGTTGGACTGGATGAATTTAGAGCTAGGAGGATACACGTGACTGACCGGCTTTCTAAATAAGGCCCATATAGGATGGAAATACGATTTATTGGATTATATTCACAGAAAGTATAAAACATATTACATGTCCATTAAAAACAACAATAAAATGTTAGGGAAATTACTTATTCTATTTTCTAATCTTTGACTTGACAACACCATTTATAGCTATACTATGGGTTCATGATGAAGTAGTTTACTAGAGAGGGTCCGAGGCCCACCCATCATAGTTTCTTTAAATCTTGTGGGAAACACTGCAGTAGCTGTATAAAGTTTTCAAACTATACTTCAAGCTTTTGGGGCTTTCTTTCTGGTTGAAAAACACAGTAACTGCAAATAAGATCATGAAATATAATATAGTAAAATTATCAATAAATGTGTTTTAAAAAAAGCCTGCCTACATATTTTGTAGAAATTAAATTATAGATAGTAGACATTAAAAAGATGTAGTGTAGAATCGGTATTCACTTGTTTCAGCTTCATGGTCAATAGGTTTTGTGATTTAGTAGTCATATATGACAGTGTATGTTAGCATCCGTACATTTAAAGTTTCAGAAATCATCAGCCATGTGGTATTCTCCATTTGACAAAAGCTCTTGCAGCAAAGAGATGAGAGTACAAGATTAATTACACTCCACTAATTAGAAATTAATGGTAAAGGGAGGATTTATTTACAGTTACAGTTAGTGGGGTCTGTATTCCCACTTTCTAAAAATCTATTTTTAATATGTTTTAGATTTGTGATTTTTTTTCCAACATGTGCTTTGCTGCTGTGTGTTTTTGACATTGTCTTGTGTTTTTCTAAATTGTTGTGGTGGTCTATGACATCAACTCTTGGTGAGTTTGTGCCTTTACCTTGCTGTTTCTTATGGTAACCATGTTCTTGATGACATGGTAAGGGCAAAATGTTACCTGCTCAGTTAAATTAAAAATTCTGCAACTATAATTCAGTATGTGGGTACTTGCTGCATTTTTCTCCACTGAAAATGCAATGAAAGTGCTCTTTGTACCTGGCCTTAATATAGGACTAGATATGGTCATAACTATCTTTCTGTGTCTTTGCAACATCTGTATTATAGAACGAAGAACAGACTAACTCAGTTCCATCTGACGACGATACTCCAGAAGATCCAACGGTGTGTTTTGTTTTCTTTTACCATATAGCCTAATTTGCTTATTTTGTATAAATATTGAAAGTAACAGTTTATTTTTCCATCATGATCAGGGCTCATTGCATGGATAAAATCAGCTCTCAAAATACAAATTCAAAACAATCCAAGGCTCTGTAGGTCCTATGTTGGTTGTAGTGCGTTGATCACTTCAAATACTTATTGCCATGCAAAACAAAGGCATTTTCAAGGGGATTTCAGTATTACCTGGACCCTGTATTCTCATGCATTGTAGTTTTTAAAATTGCTTTAGTACTGAGCAAGAGCCCAACAGCCACGACTGGGCTGCAATGTAATCAACAGGTTTATTGCTTGTTGCCAGGCTCTATGTCGTGTTCATGCTAGGGCTGGTCCGAATACCATTTTTTGAGCTTCGAAGCTTCGATAGTAATGAACATCGATTATTCAAGCTTCGAAAAATCAATTTGTATCATTTATATTTAAATTTTCGAAGCTGCACAATCTCTTTAGGCTGCCTGTCCGCTTGTGTTAAAAGGCCATCTGTTGCTGGGAGGCTGTAGGGCATGAATATACAGTCACTGGCCAGTAGGGGCTCACACGCTCCATTCTGCCCAGCAACACGAAAAGTGAGAGGCTTGTCTGCAGCGGAGAATACGGAGAAACTTCACACCGCTGTTAGGTGTTAGTCTTGGTTCGGAGTGATTTGTAGCGCTCATAAAACCGTAAGTTTCTGTTTTGTTGCTGTATTTACTTAGCCTGTTTCCTTGGCATTTTTAAGTCATGTATAATCTGTAGCAGACAAGCTGAATGAGAAGTTTGCCATCATTGAAGTAGAAAGTACGCATTACTCGATAGGATTACACAGTGTTTATTTTGTCTTTAGATGTTATGCTTTAAAGATAATTATTATTATTTACATATTATTTGTATTCTGTTTATGGTTTCAGAAACCACAAATCTCCTCAATGCCAATAGATAAGACTGTAATTATGCACCTTAAGGAGAAAATAAAGGAAACGCCATTGCAACAAAGCCTGGTTATTGGAGCCGCTCTCTGTAAAGGCAAACCCAGAGTCCTGACCCGACTCTCCACAGCGATTTGAATTATCCACCACAACACATGCACAATTTTTCAGTTTGCATTTTGATTATTTCCAGAAACCGCTCATCCAAACGGTTTGGGGCACGTAGACGTGACGTCGCGAGTAAAATCTCAAAGTCTCCTATATTTCGCAATAGATTGATTTAGATTGATAATAAGGGTAAAAACGCAAAAAAGGGACAATCCATTTTGTTTCTATTATTCTATTTTCCACAATGCAGCTTAACCCAAAATACAAGCTCAGGCATGCACTTCTTTCTGTCCATACAAACTCCGCTGTTCTGCTCTTTTGAATACTCCCGTTGCAGGAACACTTTCAGTAGTCCAAGAAGTAATATATATTTATTAAGTAACTATAACGAAGCTATATGTTAAGTATTATTTCACCAGATTTTATAGTGTAAACATATATGCACGCTTGCAAAAGCAAAAAAAACCGAATGTCGAATGTCACATTTTCAAATCGAATACCAGCTCAATCGAACTAATATTCAATATTCAATATTCTAGTCCAGCCCTAGTTCATGCAGAGATGGAGCAGGTAGAAGCTCAGTGCCTTTCTTGCAGCCGTGAGCCCCCATGTGAATGGGGAGTACCAGCTGGGCTGGGCAATAAAACGTTAATGATAATTATCACCCTGTAATTTTTCTCAATAATATAACAAATGTTTAATGTGTTTGATTTAAGTCGGACAAATCTGCACTTTAATTGAAATTTACTTAATCATAATTCTTTTAATGTTCTACCTCAGATTTGTTAAAGGATCCCAGTGTTTCCC